>JAUZST010003549.1:0-17070 GCA_034779995.1 Parotocinclus haroldoi | reverse complement strand
TTCTTTCCTTTCAAGATGCTGAGAAACTAGTTCATGCATTTATAACCTCGAGACTGGATTACTGTAACGCTTTACTCACTGGATGTTGTAGTAAATCTCTAAATACACTACAACCAGTGCAGAATGCAGCAGCTCGAGTGCTAACTAAAACAAAAAAATTTGATCATATTAGTTATGTCTCTACACTGGTTCCCAGTAAAATTTTGCATTGATCATAAAATACTTCTTGTTACATATAAAGCTCTACATGGTCTGGCTCCACATTATCTGAGTGAACTTTTACAATCTTACAATCCAGCTCGTCTACTTCACTCACAGGGAGCAGAACTTCTTTCAGTACCTAGAATTAAAAAAGTCACTGCAGGGGGGAAAAGCTTTCTCATACTTTGCCCCCAGCTATGGAATAATTAGAGATTCAGACACTCTCCAATTTAAGTCTAGGCTAAAACATTCTTATTTACTCAGGCTTTTAGTTAGATTTAGACTATGACGCATGGCTCAGGTTGGTTCTTGCATATTGGCTGTGTTAACTTCTGGTTCTCTTTCTTTTGCTATGTTGCCGGAGCTTCATGCTGCACATGGCATCAGTGATTGATAATAGATAATAGGATGATAGTGCTCCTAACCCTACATTTAAATTAAAGTAACTACATTTTCTCTTTTCTCTCCAAGGTGATGTTCCGGTACCAGTTCAAGCACCACACACTTAGATTTTCACCTCAGCATCACTCTACTGGTCTTCATCAATAGAACCCCCTCCCATCATGCCTGAATCCCACCAGAGTGCAGTAACTCCCTCCATCATTTAGTAATTACGAGATGGTGTGCCTCCAAGGACCTCCTACTGAGGAGTCATTTTAAATGTATTTTGTTTTAAAAATCTATTTTGTTATTTATTTTTATTACAAATTTTAATTTTATTATTGATTAAAATTATATTATTTACTTAATTTTACCATTACTTTAAGATACTTTTATGTATTTATCCACCCATGGAGGATGTGTCCTATTTTGAGTCTTGGTCCTCCCAAGGTTTCTTCCTTCTACTTTTTACTTCTACTTCTAGTTTTTGCATTTGGGATTGACCTTTTAAAATAATACAGGATTGTAACGCTGCTTTGAGACAATGTTCCATTGTAAAAAGCACTTTCTAAATAAATTTTAATTGAATGGTTGCATAACCATAACCCATGTACAGAGTGACAGATACATAATGGATGGATATGTGTAGAAGATGGTAGCAAGTCTAGCTCTAGTTTACAAATCTACAATTAGACCACCTGAATGGCAACATACTATTTACAGAATAAAACCTCATCTGAAATGTAACCACCAATGTAAATACATTGAGTTCAGTAAATGCTAACAGAACATTGACTGGAACTGAGTTTTGTGGTCAGAGGGACCAAAATGAGACGCTCGGGTTAGGTATGGCTAAAAAGAAGGAACAGAATCATAATGTTATTGAGATCTGGAGAATCAAATGGGCATGGGGAGGACATGCAGACTTCACAGAGAAAGGACTCCCTTTCACTTGAGATCAAACCCTGGATCATCTCGCTGTGACGTGCCAGTGCTACTCACCATGCCATATTTGCAGTGCAAAAATTCAAAAGTCTATGGTTTTGATGTTTTCATTTTATCTATAAAACTTCACAGAACAAAATATTTCAAAAAATCTTTTTTGCCCAAACCAAAATTTGGTTTGAGCTTCTTGATTTTACATCAGCAGATGTTCTCCATCAGTCAGTTTTCTACATCCAGTCTGCTGGCATATGCAAACTGAAGTGCTTTGTCTGTATTCTACAGGGAGGTTGCATACTGTGCAGTAATCATGTTTGTTGCCCAACCTCTGCGGTCTGCTAAAGACATCCGACTTCAGCAACAGAGCACCATTCATGGTAAAACAGGAAGTGTGTGTTTGTATGAGTGTAGGGTGGGGAGGATTAATCATTACTGCCTCTCTCATTAGAATGGAAAAAAACAGAACAGGATACAGCACCCTAGATTTACACTCATTTCTGCTCTTTGAAAATAAAGAATATTTCCTGACTCCATGTCTTTTCTGTCCTTTTGATGTTTATACTTCTTTCAAAAGACGTGTAATGAATATGTGCTTGGATGAATAAGAAAGACACAAAGGAAAAACCTGGTGGATCTAAAGCTGGATGTTGTACACATCAAGGACTATTTTCTTAGAAAAAAGGGTGATCTCAGCTCATTTGGCCCACAGGGCTCCAAGGGTGGTTCTCTAAAGGGGACAGCACAAGCTGAAAATATCTAAATCAGAAAACAATTCATACACATGCATGATTGTTTTGTAGGGATAAAGCAATCCCACTTTTGTCCAACTGAAATATCTGTACTTATAAAACAAAGTTTACTGAAATAGCAATTACCAAACCCATTTCAATACAGGTGTGATCCTGATGCGCAGTATAAAATTGGTAGATCACCATCAGTTTGGAACAATTATGAGAGACCATGTGCCTAAATATAAAACAGAAGTTTAACCTATTTGCAACTTTTACATTATAGTTAGCTTTTCAGTCACTTGCTAAAAGTCAAGACAAGACTAAGCAGACTTACTTTCTTACTTACTACAGGTTCATGCACCTATATGAATTACAGACTATCAATGCTTGGTGTTACTTCTTTAGGTTCATTCAGGTACAAGAACTGCTCTGCTGCATATTTGAACTTACGAGTTCGGTCCTTGTTCCAGGCATGGCAGCTGATAGGTTCCAACAGAAAGCTATGGTAAGCCATGGCTAGATTCTCTGGAAATGAGATGAATCATGAAATTAAGAACAGTAAACATTTTGTTGAAAATCCTGATGTCGTGAAAGATGGTTACAACCAGCTGTATAAACCTTAAACATGATTCACCTTTACTTCCGTAAGAAAAGGAGAAGTCTGCTTGAAATGAGAAGTTTCTGAACTTCCTCATGCAAGTGACTCTATTGTATTCTTGTTCTTTAATGTCTTGTTCAAAAACAGATTGTCTGAAAAAGCCCCACTGCTCTTTGTACTGGTAATGTACTACTTTTCCACTTGTGCAGTAAATTAAAACCAGTCCAGAAAGGAATGTGACATGAGGTCAGGCACGGAGGTAACCACTGCACAAAAACAACATGGGTACTTTAAAACTTTTCATGCAGCTCTCTCCTGGTTAGTTTTATTACTGTAGAGATGCTCATTTGCTCTAACAGGTGTGTTTGAACTGGAGCTTGTGCTGCAATATTCTTATGCAGAGTTAAGTTAGGACACGTTAGCAGCTTCAGAAACTCTAGCATTCCAGCATTGCAATTTAAAACGCCTCGGGTTCAGATAAACAGAAACATCTGGTATCTTACTTACCTCGGAAATGTTTAAAAAGACAAGGCTCCAAGATGTAGCGCACAGCAAGACGTCTAAAAGAAGCCTTGGTTCGTGGACTCTGAGCAGTCAACACAAACGCTGGCTTGGCTCTCAATGAACTGAAGTATTTCCTTAGTCTAATATATATACGAGGAAAAAAAAAAGTGTGCTTTCCCCTTCCTGTTAGAGACACATAACCACTTCCTTGTGTGTGTGGCTGTCTGCTAGTGGGGACGGCCTTCTGCTCAACTCCCTTCAACATCCTGCTCAAAAGCACAAGCTCCTCATCTTAGTGTTTAAAGCCTGTAAACACTATTATCATGCACATGGACAAACTGGGGGGTGAAACCTGCACCTATGTAAATATTTGGCATTGCTAGGAACTGGTAATCACTCAAAATAGCTGAAAGCTGTGCATGAAAAGCTGCACATTTTGCTGACTGGCATTTCCTCAGCATACTAAAGCAGAAACTGCTGCCACATCAAGTGCAGAAATCACACACAGACCACTTTCCAAATTGCGTGTAGTACATTTCTTTTATTTCTAACAGACCATTTACATAAAATTCTCCTTTTAATTTAACTCCTGTCTGGTTCCCCCAAGAGAACCAGAGCACCACAATCAAAAGACACACTGCTGGAGCACCAGCTTTGGCATAGAATAAAAAAAGACCCTAAACCATTTTCCATTCATTTTTCCCCCATCTTTAAGAGTGTCACATCAGCTCACAACACTGTTCAGTGCTTTTTCTCAGTTAAAAACGTTCAGAAGTGTTATCAGAAATCCTTGTTAGTCTTCGCATTGCTTGCGCGGTGTCATGCTAGTACAGAGCAAGTTCTTTTACATGATCCGCAGGCCTTGGACAGAAGACTCTAAAGTCTGGGGGAGAGAAAAGAAGATATGTTATGGTTTAATTTTTGCTGATTTCAAGATTTTTATTCATTTCAGTCATAGCAACAGTGACTGGCATGAAGTGTGAAATATTTAATAATCACAGGGTGGTACCACAATGTTTCCAGTGTATCTCAAACTTACCAACTCCACCTTACCCTAACAATAACGGAGACAATAAGTGGAACGCAAACTTACAGGACCTATAGCAGATAGTGGATAGCAGGACGCAGGCCTTATTATTACATTTTCACATTTCAGTGGGGTATGAAATAGTTAAGCATGGCTCATAATACAGGAGAAACTGAAGAGTTCGCAACTTATGTTGGCCATTTCAAATGGTTATAAAGAAACTAAAACACAAACAAAATAAATAAAAAATAAATAAATAAAAAATAAAAAAAAACACTTTCTTCTGTAATGGCCATTAAGTAGGGCAGTTATTGTATGATGTATTCAGATGCCCACTACAAATTTTAAGTCTTTGTTTTATTGCAACATTCTGTTCCTTTAACCTAAACTGACTAGAGCATAAAGAACAAAGCTGTTGTGGTGATTTGCTAGGTAATGCACACTGCACTGCCTCACTACAATTATAGACTGTTCTGCATCTGTTTCTGTACATACTTATGTTCATAATATCACAATACATCGCAATATTTTATTCAGTCAATATTAATTAATTTGTTCATACAACCAACATATTAATGGTTTCCGGGCGGCTTGCGCTTAAAGCTTTAAAGGGAGACCATTGAATGTTGTATCGCGAAATGTTAATATTGTTATTAATGAAGAGTCTATTGTTATACACGTTGCTATTGTTTTATAACCCAGGCCTAGTCATGACCCCCAATAGGACCAGCACTCCAGTAGTATTTGGGTGGTGGATAATTCTCAGCACTGCAGTGACACTGATGTGGTGGTGGTGTACTTGTGTTTTGTGCTGATATAAGTGGATCAGACAGCAGTGCTGTTGGGAGTATTTTAACAGCTCTGTCACTGCTGGACTGAAAATCTACCTACCAAAGATTTCCAGCCACCAGCCTCCTGTATGGAGCAAGGATGACTAAAACTGTAAATCAACAAATAACCAAATGTGGAGAAATGTGGTTGATGTAAACAATGTTTAAAACTCCAGCAGCACTGCTGTATTTGATCCAAACACACTAGCAAAAACATCGCGTCAGTGTCACCGCAGTGCTGAGAATGATCCACCACCCAAATAGTACCTGATCTGTCAGGGTTGTGACCATTAGAGAAAGACGATGAACAAAGTGCATACAGAAACAGATGGACTACATGACAGAACTACAAAGTGCTTCTATATAAAAGGTGGAACAGTGATGGTAGAAACAAGGTGTACCTAATAAACTGATCAGTGTGTGTGGGTATATATACACACAATGCACGCACGTGTGTAGACAACCACTATTATGGTTGAATTGTGTCAGAGATATGCATATACATAAGAGCACACTTCCCATACCCCTGTGGTGTCTAAACTGTAAAATGTAGGTATGAATATAAATATGTAAGACTCGCTGGTATACATCTAATGCATTTATTGTAGAGAGTATACTTGATTATTAGAGGATGGGTTCCTTTTTGAGTCTTGGTCCTCCCAAGGTATCATCCTTTTATAGTCAGAGTTTTTCCTTTCCACTTTCACCCTAGGTTTGCTCAATTTGGGATTGGCCTTTTAAGATAAGATAATACTGTAAAGCTGATATGAGACAATCCACCATTGAAAAAAGCGCTATATAAATAAATCTGATTTTATTAATTTGATCATTTAAAAGAATGTGTCAATAACTGTATTGACTGTCCAAAGATACATAGATGTTTCTTTGTCTGAGAAAACATACCTACCCACGCCCATTCACTGCCAATAAAGCCCAGATGTGGCTGAAAATGAGGCAATCAAAGCCATTTGCCAAGTGAGTGAAATCTTTAGTCATATTCAAAACGGAAGCTACAAGAATATGCAACAGACACCCATACACGGATCACGTGTATCATGATCTTCATAGTGTCTGTTAGCTGTTTCAGGGACTTCAAATGTAATTTCACACGCTGCACTGCACTGCACAAGCAGTCCGAGTTCATGAACAAAACAAGTGCAATATAGCAGTACATTTTCTAATCATTTCAGTCTAACTTCTTGAATTGCACCAAGATTAATGAACATATCACTGCCACGTTTTAATAAAATTGAAAGGGAAGCCAGGCTTCCGATGTGGTCTTAAAGTACACCAACTGTACACTACACAACAGTCGAAAAAACCCTACTTTTAGACATTGAGAAAAAAATTATTAGGCACATCAGTACTGTGTGCTTCAAATTACAGTACATTTATAGTCATGGCATGAGGGAAAATTAACGAATAGCTGTACAAACCTTGAAATCCCATATGGTCATTGCTCCATCAATTCCTGTAGTGCAGAATTTACGACAATCTCTTTTGTCTCCTTCATATATAGACACTTGGCTGCAAAATGGGGAAACAATGTCATGTTAATTTATAAGCAACAAAAGACTTGTTGGGCGCAGTGTATGCCAAACTCAATTAAGAGGAGTTTAATCCAAGAAACATTTTGCAATTGCTCATTTATCTTATTCAAACACCTTATTATAGTCTAATAATAGCCCTGTTTGTACGGTACTTGCCTTACGGATGACTGATGCATCCAACAGCACCCATTAGCGTCTTACTACATCTTTCTAAATACAATAATTGGTTAAACTCATAATAAAACACTGACGCAAATACTTGGAAATGCTTATGCCGGTTAATCTAAAATGCTCACAAAATTAAGTGATACTTCAAAATGAAATCTCCCAAATGAAATAGCCCCAAATTTTTTGTAAGCAGTGTAATTACTATTTGAACCCTCATTTTTTAAAATTCATTTTAGCTTTAATTAAGTCGTTTAATGTATAATGTATACAAGAATGCATTGTTCACATTACTCATTGCACCAAAACAGCTTTCCCCACATACACTCAAGAGCCAGCAGCTTAGCATTATGTAGCTCAGAACCTTGATTTTAAGTAATACTGTACTATAAAGATAAGATGGCACTTTACTAGTCACTGATTACAAAGTGTCACCACAGTAAATTCCAGCACGAACAGCACAATAAGTACTGAAACAAAGGTTTTCCACATAGTAAAATCGAAAAAAAAAACAACAAAACAGTTAATCATCATTATATTGTGATTATGTATCTCATGCATTATTGAACATTATTTAGTTTCTTGGACAACTACAAAAGGTATCTACATAAGAATACATATGCCTTTATACACATGTCATCATTTCAGATGTATTGCTAATATACATTTAATCACATTTTTATTCAGAAACTCATACAGTGCAAGCTAAAAATAAAAGAAATTTGATTGGCTTACATGGTTTGGCTTACTGCTGTGAAGAAATGCATCATTAGTATGTGTAGATATTTTATTAATTTTCTCTCCACATGATGCTGATTTCAAGTGATTTCTAAAGCCTGCTTATGACAATTATCTGAAATTATCTTATACAGATTTACACAGATATTTATTTATGTATGCGCATCATATTTTAATGCAATTGAAACTGAAAGACAAAGCGGTCATTTATAATCATCTTTTACTTATTTTGTTAATCTGCCACTTTTATTACTGAAAGATGTCAAGTCATTCAATAGATAACATACGACAGATGTTAAGGTATCAAAAGTCTGAAGTTTAAAGCATTAAAGTTTACAACACGACCACAAGGTGGCAGGACTACAATTACAGAGACACCAAGCAAGAATTCTATTTTTTTTAATACATTCATCCCAAGTTGGCACACTTTTTAAACAATCAATGACATCAACTCAACTTAAACTATACAATGGTTTACCTTAAGTATTCAAAAGTCTCTGCAAAGTTATTCTCCATTATCACTGATAAGCTCTTCATGCAGAGTAAATACCCAAAAACTTTTTGCCAATTAACTTAAATTGTATACTTATACTGCTCAAAGTATTTGCTCATCTGCCTTCAGCTGTACCCTATTCTTAATCCAAAGGGCTTAATATGAATTTGGCCCACCCTGGTGCACAGTCAAGTTGGAACAAGAAGGGGTCATCCCCAAACTGTTCCCACAAAGTCGGAAGCATAAAATTGCTCAAAATCTTAAATGCTTAGGCATTGAGTTCAATTAACTGGGGCCAATAACGACTCAAGAAAAAACAAACCTACACCATAATGCCCTCTCCAACAAACTTTACACTTTATACAATGTAGTCAGACCGGTACCTCTCTCCTGGTAACCACCAAACCCAGATTTATCCATCAGATTACCAGATGGATCTGCGTAATTCATCATTCCAGAGAAAGAACCTTCACCACTAGAGTCCAGTGATGGCTTGCTTTACACTACTGCATCTGATGCTTTGCAATGCGCTTGGTGATGAAGTGCTGCAGAGACTCGGCACATGGAAACCCATTGCATGAAGCTCTCAAAACACTTGAGATCTGTAGTGATTGACTCTGTAGAAATTTAGAGACTTCTGAACACTGCGTACCAGAATGAACACACTGTCATTTTACATGGCCGACCACTTTGTTTTAACTCCACTGACTGTGGAATATTTAATAGTGAGGGAATTTTTTTATGACTGGACTTGCTGGAACAACTCATTCAAAATGTTTTTAGAAGCCATTTGCATGCCTAGTGCTTGATTTCGTACACCTGTGGCCATATAAGGGATTGGAACACATTATTGCATTATTAGGCAATTTAGTGTATGCAATTTATCTGACAACAACAGGTCCTGACAGCAGGTCCAAAACATCATACTATTATACAGAAGTACAACAGAACTGCAAGACTAATATAGGTCCCTGGGGGATCATTGAAATATTTATTTGTATAATTATATGTATATATACATAGATGGATATGGATATATATATATATACACACACACATACATACATACACACACACACACACACACACACACACACACACACACACGTTTAGGTCTTGTTGTCCAGTTTCTAATTTAAAAAGATACATTCAAAGATTTTCATCCTGACATTTTGACGTCTTCCTTGGTCTACCAGTGTGCTTCGTTCTTTTTTTTCCCCTTTTATTAACAAATGGGTAAATTGTATCCGTTTCAATTTCAATATCGACACCAGACAAGTAAGAGTATCATATCCTTGGCCAATGTCGATAAGTGCTTCACTACTGAATGTCATCTGCTGTCTTTTCAGCTTCACATACTGCTTATACTTTATCAAATTTTAGACAGAACTAACTGGGAACAACCATATTTAGACACACTTCATATTGGATTTGCAGAATATCCTTTTGGTTTAACTGACAGCTCTCTTATTGGGGACACATTTTCTTTAAATTTCTACCAAAATGTCTTAAGATCATTTAGGGGTATGTAAACCATCCATTTTAACTGCGTACTAGTTTCACAAACGCAAATAAGGTGATACCATAATGTCATCATGATGTTAATATTATTGTTAATATTAAATTATTAGATGAGGTAAGCTTCACGCAACCAGACTGTCCAGGTGTTTTGCACAAATAGCTTAGTGTCAGATTATTTGCTATAAAGTAAAATGCGAGTTATAATACCAGATCCCATTCGTAAGCTACGCGTGACGTAGCCCCGAGATGAGGGCCTTAGACTTACGTGATGCTGTTCTGGTGGAGGGTCTCCAGAGTGCTATTGCGGTCCTCAGTGGTGGCTCTCTTGTCCATGTTGCGAAAGCGCTCCATGGCGGAGATGTTGCGCTGGATGCTTTGCTTTGGAATGTCCAACTTGGATATGAAGGTCAGCGTTCCGCCATCATCAAAACTGAACAGCATCGGGCAACAATCATGGCCCTAGAAAGAGACATTTACATGTTAATAAAGGTTTCTCTGCACACAGTGCAATTTAACTCCTCACACGTTAGCTTCAGCCTATATGATGCCCTTACCGCTGCCACAATGTTATTCTCGGACACAAAGGTCACACTCAAAAGAGCAAGGAATTCTGTCTTCAGGTGGCTTGGCCTGTAATACACAAACAATTATGTACAAACAGTTGTGAATATGGTGGCAAAATTTAACCAAATCAGTTCACTTTGATTCAAATTTTATTTTCAGATAATAAGCTAGCGCTTACGTTGAGCTTTTTGTTGGGTCCACCACAGTCACAGTGCTGTCATGGCTGACCCAGGCCAGTCGGTTTCCACTGGCTGAGAAACAGACACTGTGAACCCATCCTCCGCTACCTGCTCCACCAAATTCTGCCATCACCTGGCCAAAAGGCATCTTGGAGCCCCATGGAGTTGGAGCTGGTTTGTCATCCACCTCCTTGATGTAAGCAGAAAATACCCTTGGAGAAAGATATGAGTGTTATTTGGATACTCCACAATAATAGATGCTAACAGACTTGTCTCAGTAAATTGAAGAAATGTGACTTGCTAATAAAATAATGCTATGTGCTAATATAATAAATGTTAATATAATTAAGGCTTTTATTACTATAGGATTTCCATCTTCAAATTTACACAATATCCAAAGGAATCAGGATGCCTGAAATATTAGCAGAATGTAAACAGCAGAATTACAAACAGAATTTACTACACAGACAGAGAGAGGCTTTTTATTGGCTCAAGTGCTAGTGCTGCTGTTTAACAGCACTGCTGGTGGCAGCAGTAATGTCATATACTTGTTTTGTCCAACATGCTGTGACGATTGCTGTATTATCAAATGTAGCTTAAACTTTGCAATATAGGCTTTTGGTTAAGAGTCTGATTTTTTTTTTTTTATATAAGGTCCAGCACTAACTAAAAATGCTATATGCTGCCTACGAGTCACAGCATGCACCACAATGTTTTAAACGTTCACACTTAAACAACAACACAAAGTACTGTATAATACATGCACAAGCCTAACACGTATTAAACGTTATATACATACACATATAAACAACTACAATTTCTCTTTTCTTTCCAAGCAGGTGTTCCGGTACCAGCTAACATACTAAAATCTCCCTCCTGTTCTGGTTGACAGAGTATGCCATGCCAACAAAGCTTTTCCACCAAGGTCGCAAGATCCTACAGTCACCGAGTACTGGACTAAATTATGCCGATATGCATATATTTACATGATTTTATATTTTTGTATCTGTTAATAACTAATTATTAACTATTATTAATTATTACCACATAAACCATTACTAGAAATGTATCTTAAATAGATAACTTTGAATTTGCTTAGATGGTATTTGTGAGAATTAAACAATGAGGTTGGGTCACTGAGTCATGTTTGTTTTTAAAACATTTAGGGTAGTTTCACTTGTCACAATTGCCCTAGGTTTGCTCAAAATGGAATTGGCACTAGATATTAGAAGAAAATGTAAATTGTAAAGCTGTTTTGATACAATGCTTCCTTGTAAAAAGCACTACAGAAATCAATTTAACCTTTGAAAACAAACAGTACCATTAATTTCCTGGCTACACAAACACTTGGTGCACAAGAGAACGGAGACAATGTGTGTACATTAAGCTGCTGTGTTCACTGCATCCAGTTATGTCCCATTGTCTGATCAACATTCTGTACTCTGTTATAACCTTATGGGATCACAGTCATCAAGTCAAGATGTGACAAGTGTCACAGTAGCAATAAAATCAGTGCAAGGTTTTCCATAAGGAAGTTAAATTCTTCAGTGTGTAACTGCAAATACTGAAAGTAGCAACTGTCAAGTGCAGCTACGATTATTTTATACATGTACAACTGGTAACCCAACTAACAACCCACAATACACTCCAAAACTGTCTCATTGGCTTTCAAAACAGGAACGTATGAGATTATTATATATTGATGCATTAAAACTGACAGAAGATAAACTTGGAATGTTAAACATCCTCATTAGGTTCATAGCAGACAAAGAGGTCATCTATGTAACCATTATCAGTTCACATAAAGTACATCCTGGTGAAAGATAAGCAACTCACCTGCATTTGAAGTCGCATGATCCAGCTGCCAAAAGCACATTGTTTGGATGCCAGTCTAGACTGAGGACGGTAGAGCGGATTGGCTTCTTGATATGTTTGCTCACCCACCTTCAAGAAATGCAGTAAAGAAGTGAGCACCTATCACAATGATCTACGCTGAAAATGGATAGGAGTGTTACAAAAAAACAAACCTTTTCTTACTTACCAATCATTTTCAGATTCAAAGTAGCAAACAGATATGAGGCGAGCTCCACTGCCCACTGCAAACTTGTTCTCCAATGGAGACCACTTCACAAAGGTGGCAGCACGGTTGATCCTGAGAATGACAAGAGTGGGCTTCCACACTCCGTCCTTCTGGCTCCAGACGTAAGCATTGCGATCAGCTCCACAGGTTACAATACGATCGCTTTTAGGAGCCCAGTCAATGCCTTAATATTTATAAGATAAAGAACAAATTCAAAATATATGTTGTCATCATTTGATATTTCATGTTCACACTAGAGATGAACAAGTCATTCAAGTTTTAGTGTCTTATAGATGGGTAGCAAGCTAGTAAGCTGGTATCCTGGTATCGTTTACAGACAGCGCAATACAGTGTTAATAAAAAGGTAGTGAACAGAATGTTGACAGTCTACTGTATAAAGCAATTACATACCAAGTAATAAGAAAAGGTTAAAACAGCAGTTAACGGCTTGTTTTGTTATTGCAGCAACCACTACTGAAAAAATTCTGACGGCTAAAGAATGATCTTACAGTCCGACTATAAGACTGGTCCAAGCAATCTACACAATCACCACATTTTGTGGCTTTACTGTGTCACATTAATGTTTGGGGAAAAAAAAACAGGTTATTTATTTTAAACAGGTTTTTTTTATTCACGTGGTACATGGATCATTTCCAGATCAGGGCTATGTTGTGACTGCAGGTCACATTCTCCACTTCTCACAAACATTACGGCATATTTCATAATGGGATATAGCGTTTGGAAATAACCTCTCATTTTTATGAGCAGTATATTATTAACAAAAAATATTTTTAAAAAGTATTCAGATTACCTGTGATGTGTCCATTGTGTTCTTTTAATTCATGGACCTTCACCCACTGATTCCCACTCTTCTTATATATATGGACCTCGTGGTTGTTTGGACTTATAGCAATTTCTGAGGACAAAAGATTCAGGAAATGTAATCATTTATCGATAAAAAAGTGTAACTAATAAATGAAGGAATAAAATTGTAGCTTACGAGTCCTGTCCCGATTCCATGCATGGCATGTGATGGGTTCCAGGAGAAACTGGTGAAGTGACATTTTCTTTTTACAACTCTGAAAAGAAATATAACACAAAATATAAACAGAATGGCAGGTGCAGAAGGAATATCATTTTCTCAGCAAGAGTTGTGTGACAGTGATGGGCTAATAGGGTGGGTCTTGTGGCAAATAGTGAATGCCACTTTACCTGGCACTTCAAGTGCCAGCCCTCACATTTAGTGCCAGTTCATCTTGGCAATCTGACAACTTTAGATGCCTGCCACCTCTCCCATCAAAAGGCAAAAAGGACCAGTCTAAGTGGGGATGTCTGAACACAAGCATTTAAATAAAATTTCACAGAATTTGTACTGGTGTCTACGCCACTAGTCAACCAAGGCTACTGTGAATTGCTGCCTGATTTAATGCAATTAGATTGAAATGTTTACAAGATAGTCTCTGTCCAAAAAAAATAAATAACTGACTTTCAAATAATTCTATTTAAAATTAAATACACATAAATACTAGTGCTGGGAGGTACAGGGAGTTAACCGGTGAAAGTTTCCCATCCGTTAAACATATTTCATATGCCCTACCATTGCATAGGAGGCTCAAAGATCTAACACTTCATCAGAGGCAGCAAATGATATATATTTTTTGCCAATGAACACCGCCGAACAGCACATATACCACAAACCATAAATATTATGCTAACATCTAGAAATGCACCATCAGATTAAAGAATGGAACACAGAAATGGCTTATAAAGAAAGTGACATCAGAGATGCAAAAGGAAAAAAAATACATAAGAATGGGTCAGAGCAATGAACAATCCATTGAATTCAGGGTACGTCTTGCAGGGTTTTTAATCCCTTGCAGACTGCACAATAACAACATTAATAAACTGTTTCATGCATTCTTATTTGTGTAATTTTATCTGGCGAAGTTAACCCTGTAGTAATCAAAGCCTTCATTATATACACAAATATAACTTAATTCGGCAAATGCAAAACCACATGCCGCCCACATTACAAAAGCATGGCTGTGGAGTGTACAATAAATTGTGAAACAAAAAAATGTGACAGCATCCCTGAACTGTTGCACACCTTAAATGGAAGAATGTGACCAAACATCTGAAAAACTTCTTTTAAGTGTTGTGAGCAGGAATTGCTGCATTACAAAGTAGTAAATGCTTTACCATCCCAATTTTTTGGACTGTGTTGCAGGCCTGAAATAAGACCAGACAAAACAAGAAACATATTGGATTCACACCATCTGTGATTGATTAAAAGTTAAAGACTGCTACTTTTATTTGCATTTTACACAGCCCCGTTTTTTCTGACTTGTCGGTTGTACATTTTTGGTTGAAATAGCATACATATCCTCAAGCAAACCTTTATAACCTATGGAAAGTAGAAAGGCACTAATCATGCTGTGACGATCATACTGACAGTTCCATCTTACCAATGGCGGGTGTCAAGTAAAGCAAATATGCCGGATAAACTAGCAACTCTAATGGATAAAAGATCGGCCACTTCTTTCTGTCAAGATCCAATTCTCACTCTGTGTTTATGTAGACTGAAGAAAGTAGCACGTAGGGCACGATGGAAAACATCACTTAATAGCTATTCACAAGACAAAGGTATCACATTGATAAAGTACACAAATTTAGTCTCATTAAAAAAAAATAAATAAATCAGCGGATCTGTTACAAAGACATTCGTAGAGCGTCGCGTAATGCTTACATTTCCATAGTTAAACACAACGGTAGGACACAAACTTGGTGCATTTCGAGCCAATATATCTCACCTAACCGGCAAAACAAGAGTACTAATCGACTACTAGTTCTCGGTTTCAGGGCGTGGAGGAAAAATCACATCATGTACTTAGCTAGCTAAGCTAAAGCCAGGCTTGTAGTTTGCAAAACTAGCCGAAGCTCCATTTCTAGAAACAACACGAGCGTACGCCAAAACGCTGGACAAAACTTTACAACCCTAAAGACGTGTAATTGGAAACGTTTGTAACCGTACATGGTATTTAATGAGAAGGAAGAAAGAGGGGTTTTGTGAAGGCCGTGCTGCAGCCTAACCGGCTCTCCCCGATAACTCAAGCTGGAATCAGCGACTAAAGGCCGCTCGGGCATTAAGAAACCCCACTTACATCTTGATAGCTGTTGCTGTAGTGTAGTTTATCTTCGAAACGCTTCGCTATTTGTTTGGACGGACTTGAATTCGTGGACTCTGGCCAGTCGACACGAACTCACTCCGCTTTTCTGTTAGCCGTTAGCTTCCTAAACACAACCTGTCAAGGGATCAGGAAATGGCAACCGCTACGCGGAGAGGATTCTAGGTGCTCACTGCGCATGCGTACGCACACCACACAGGGCGCGTCACAGACAACAAAAAATTAGGACCGTACCAAAACTGGAGTGTTTTATACAATGGGTAAAGAATCGCGAAATGACATTTGGTTAACGAAAAACAAAAATGCATTTACACACAGTATTAAGAACAACATAGAAGATGAAACAGAGACTCGGCGAGTGAATGTGAACCAGTTTATGTAGCTATACTGTAGTTAAAAGAGAGGGGGGAGGGTCAACAAATGAGTAGTATTACAATAGGACAGGCACATACTCTTACAAATGATATGTACTGCGTTTAGATTTTGTTCGAAATCACTAGATACATTGGTTTATGTAATCAGCTGGGCAGAAGAGGTAAAACACAATGTAATACAGTGCAAAACACAATAATTATATGCTGCCAGTACATAAATAAGAAATCACCATATGAATCTGTAATACTTATTAAGTATTAAGTGAAACAGGGTCATTAGAGTTACAGTACAGTACTGTAACATCATTGACTATCGGATGGCTGGCAATGTGACAATGTGCATTGTAGATGATTTTAACATTTACTATGAAAATGAGCAGGATCCACTTAAAATTGCTTTTGAGATCATTTTTGAAACCATGAGTATCACTTATGGACCAACCCACCGCTGCTGTAATGATACTTTAGATCTAATATTAACGTTTGGTATCAATATAGATAACATATATGTCTTACCACAAAGTGAGCTAGTTTCTGATCACCATCTCTTAGTTTTTGACCTAAATGTATCAGATAGTATTCACTTACTCCCTCGTTATCGCACTAAGATCACTATTGCTTCAGATACTCCAGCTACATTTATTAATAACCTTCCAGACCTAACTCTTGATACACCGACTGAACCCGATCATCTTGAGGCTGCAACTAACCAATTAGAATGTGTTTTTCGCTCATCCCTGGATATAGTTGCTCCTGCTAAAGTCAAACATATTCGGGGGAAAAAGTTGCACCTTGGTACAATGACCATACCCGTACTTTAAAGCAAAAAGCTCGTAGTTTAGAACGCCAGTGGCGATGTAGGAAACTGGAGGTATTTAAGATGGCATGGAGGGATAGCATGGCAGAGTATAAACAGGTCCTTACCAAAGTTAAATCTGTGTATTTATCCTCAATCATAGAGAAAAATAAGAATAATCCTAGATTTCTATTTAATACAGTCTCCAGAT
>JAUZST010003548.1:0-17073 GCA_034779995.1 Parotocinclus haroldoi | reverse complement strand
GGCCACCGGTGAGACAGCAGTGCACCTTTTGCCTACTGAACACGTTTTCTTTGGCAAGCGCTTCAATTCCGGGGAGGAACCGGCCGGGTCCAAAGAGTTTTCCAGGAATTCTGGGTGCATCCGTGTCGTTTTTGGGCCCTCTTGTGCAAGGCCGGGTGTGTTTGTGGGTTTTTTTCATTTTGACCCACATGACAATTCAGTCGCGCTGAAGGACAACGCAAGACGAACACAAACAATGGGCAAAGGCGTGTGCCCTGAAGAGCTCACAATAGAAGTGACATGTTTTGATTGCGTTTTGATTGCGAAGTGACGCGTCGCACACTTTTACAAGATCTCCGGCATCTCCCTACAGAACGAGGATCTGCCCTGGTATTGTGAAGGCGCAGACAAAGAAACGTGTCATGCATCATTCTTTCAGGATCTCGGAGGCAAAATAAGGCTTCGTGTGATTTTAAATAACTACGTACAAAAAAAAAACAAGCAGTTCATGAACTGGGAGGTTCAGCTCACTGTGCTGTAATAACTGACCTACCCGGGCAGGTGCGTTCAAAAAATGTTTCTGCCCGACCAGCAAGGCAAACTGAGGCACAAACGCGTTAGCAAGTGTTCTGTGGTGGTCCCAGAGTGGTCCTAGTCCGAGCCACCTCAGGGGCGGCGTATGTAGGCACCAGGTCGACGTTCCCGATAAAGCGGCCGATCACAGATCAGGGCTTGTCTAGTGCCGCTCCGACCCAGGTTTCTATTGAACCGTTCTTGCTTTTGGATCCTCCTACACTTCACTCGATGCCCTACAGCAATGCTTTTAATCCCTGGGAGGAGCTCCAGGATGTTCGCCGGTAAAAACCCGAACCCGCAGTTGGACACGTTGAGCTCCTGGAGCAGCGAGAGGCCACGGAAAACCTCAGCGCTCAGCGAAGTCAAGTCGCTATTATCTGACAGGTCAAGCACCCGGAGGTTTTGGAGATCGCTTAAGCTTCGAGGTTTGATGGCGCGTAACTTTGGCATCGTGTTTAGAACAAGATGAGTTAGTTCTTTTAGCCCGGAAAAGCTCTTCTCGTCGATGGTGGCGATGGGGTTGCCGGCCAGATTTAGGGACTTTAAGGCGATGCCTTGCAGTCTTGGCAGCGTAGTCAGCGCATTCCCTGCCAAATTGAGGCTCTGGATGTGAAGCGTTTGAGAGCTTTCGCTTCTAACGACAGACCGCATGTCATTTTGGGACAAGTCCACGCTGAGCGGCCTCCCGCGAGCCTGGACAGCAAACATGCTCAGGTCAATCTCACCAATCCGGTTGTGGCTCAGATCTATCTCGGTGAGAGGAAGCCCCGAAAAACCGCCTGCAAGGTTCTCAATGGAGTTCCAGCTCAGATCGAGGGTCTCCAGATAGCGCAGTCCAGCGAACACGTTGCCGTTGACGCTCGAGATCAGGTTGTTGCTCAAGTTGAGGCCAGACAGGGTAGCGTATCCTCGTCCAGAAAGCCGAACCCCCTGGATGGAACGGATGCGATTGTAGGACAGATCCAAGGATGACGTTTGTAAAGGGACCGAACCTGGAATGGTGTTCGGCCCCGCTCGACTGCAGTCCACTTTGGTGAGGCTGAAACTGTGGAACAGTCCAAAGTTTGCAACGAAACACCGGCATCCGGGATGGCACGTCCTCACTGTGGTCAAGTGGAGAATGAGAAGTGCGCTGACGGTTCGGTGCAGGGGGGTAGCAGCCGCCATTAGTTGATGTACAGCCCTGGTGTGTCTGAACAAGAGGAAAACCTACCAAACCATCGGTGCTTCTCTGTGGCCTCCAGTTCTGTCGATTATCTCTAGATTTTAAGAAATCCCCCAACTTGCTCTAAAGCCACTGAGGCCATCCACTTCGGCGACAGGGCGAATGAAAATCGCTGCAGCTGTTCCCCTCCAGAGGCAGCTCGGTTTGCAACGGGATCTTTTACTGGCCCTCGAGACCTACACGAGAGCCGAAGGGTTATTGGAAGAAGTCTAGCCCATTTGTTCAGTTTTAACACCCCTCGTTCACCCCTACGGTTCTCAGTAGAGCGTTAATTAAACAACGACGTGTCGCTAATTGCCCCGAAGTCCCATTTGAGCCGTCTTGGAGAGCAAGCGTCCTCAAATGAAAGATGGATTTTCATTCTTGCGCTGATAATGTTGAAAATCCCACAGGTTTCAGTTTTGAGGTCCTCTGATTTTCCGCTAGCCAGGAAAATATCTTAAACTTTTTGATTTGACCCGTTTTCTCTGACCAGCTGAACTGGTTTCGTGGTCCGACAATTTAAAGGGGCCGTACTGGTGGACACGACAGTCACGTAGGCCAAACTGGTCTGTTGTTCAGAATGATCTCCACTAGGTGTCACCAATGCTGTTGATAAGCTCAGCGTTAATAAAACGGGTATGACGACTGAGCTTGGGCTAAAATGGTATATTTAATGTTAATCAGCTAACATTTATGCAGTTTATTCATTATTCTAGATCTTTAAATCATATATGAATTGCTTCTAGGCGTTCACGGGGCAGTGTTTGGCCCTGAATATTGTCCCTTAACTCGTCCTTTATTTTAGGTGAACAAAAAAAATGAACAGGAACGTTTTAATTAAGTGGTGCTGACTTTATTTATATATTTATAAAAAAAACAACAACAACACAATAATCTAGTTCAAACATTCAAAGTTTAGCCGATCACGGGTCGTTTAGTGTAGAGGTTCGTTTTCAGTGCGGACTTCAACCAGGTGTGTGTGTGTGTGTGTGTGTGTGTGTGTGTGTGTGTGTGTGTGTGTGTACACAGGAGCAACCTGTTTGTGTTAGAATTTGATGTGATCTCTTAAGAGCGCAATCGCGATCCTATTTGATCTTTTGCCCTTGATTGCGCTACCATCTACGAGATGTTTCTCCACAAAGTGTGGAATCTTCTCAGCAAAGGACGGCTAATAGCCCCAGGATGTACCTCCTCCCCGTTAGCGTGGCCATGACAAGTGGGTAAAGCAGGATGCTTTTTGTTTGTGCTGATTTTAATTTTACGCAGTTAAAAGTTACCCCTAGTGCAGGCGAGGCAAAAAAAAATTTTTAACGACACTTTATATATACACACAAACACACACACGTTCGGCGTATTGGCTTGATTGCACTTTGCCTCGTGTCCTTTTTGGTCAGCTGTTTTGGTCAGGAACTTCTTGAGGTATCGTCGTCCTCTGCTTGTTCAGTGAACCTTGCACTCTCTCATAGACAGGAACACGCAAACGGGCAACCTACGCCCTTAGCTAGTTATAATTCATCTCTCATTTTATCCCCTTTGGGCCGGACCATCCTGCCGATGAAGAGGATGGAGCTGGTCTTGTTGTCCTTCACCAGGAAGATGAACGGGTGGTCAGCGTAGAAGAGCTTGGGGTTTTTCACCTTGTCCGTACTGTAGATGCTGAGGTCCGCTGGGTTTCCGCTTACGTCCAACTCGAGGGCGGAGGCGTGGAAGACGTTAGCCAGGTAGAGATCTTTTTTCCCTGAGATGTTGGACAGATCGGCCTTGGCTTTGTCCATGGCCTCGGTCACGCCCAGGTCTTCGAGGTGTTTCTGCCAAAGGGGAGGAGCTTCTTAGCAATGTAGAACACCAACACAAACCTCATATACACAAAATTAAGGCTCTCTGCATCTGAATAGCAGCGTCACTTGAGGTGTATATAATCTGCCGAAATGGGAAAGTAGGACAAGTTATGCACTCTTGGTCTTCTCACCACAGAGGGATGGCTGTGTCGCCAATGGAACTTTCCATTTCCCCAAAATTCCCGAGGCAATTGAGGTACAACCTTTTAGAACAGCTGTGGGTCGACCTACAAGGGTTAACCATCCCCAAAACCTTTGAGAAGGCATTTGGGTAAGGGCTGGGCCAATGGTTTGCTTCCCCTGGATGACATAAGGCTAAGGACCGTACTCAAGGCCCCGATACCGGCAGGTCTCCGACCCACCTGTCGAACTTTGAACGTCTTCACCTTACCTGCAGATTGTGGCTGACCTCCATGCTAACTTTTGGTAAAGAAACAGCCACTGCCTTCTGCTCTAGCTTAGCCAGCCAGGTGTCCAGCTGCTTACGGGTCAGCATTTTCTCCAGCCTGTCCAGCGACTCCACGTGGTGGGGCATGATGAAGATTATGGATGACATCTTGTGAGCCAGTGGCATCTCCAGAAAGAGGAGTTTGTTGGTGGTGTCGTCTAGGAATCCATAGATACCTTGGAGAGACCGATTCAGGTCAGTTATCTGGATGCTGCTGAAATTACGTCTCACTTGTAGGGTTGTAGGCTTTACCTGTACGGTGCATCATTTGTACCGATACGGTATATGAGCGATGTGTAAGGAATCCGCGGTTGTCAATCATCTTGTGATGGAACTCTTCATTCCAGTGAGCTTTATGGGGGAAAAAGGGTTATTTTTTTTTGTTATATATAATGTCCCCTGGGTTTGGTAGTGGAATGGGAAAAAGTACTTACGTTTATAGAACATGGCGTTGACGATCATGGCTCCATCCGTCTTCTCGACGTCCTTGGTGATTTCAGACAGCTGTCCGTTGGTAGACTTGGCAGCCCATGCGTTAATGGCGTTGACGGCGCTGCGCTTGTCGCGGAAGTTGATCTTGGAGTGCTCGTATTTGTAGTGCTTCTTGCTGTTCTTCACAAAATCGTCGACAAAGTTAACCGAGCTGGGGCCGTACAGCCGGTTGTTGATCTTCCAGGTGACGTTCCGTGCTGTTGAGTTGGTCACCTCGGTCAGAAGCTCAGCCAGACCTGAATGGAGATGGTCGTCTGCCACTTTGCTCCCACCCAGGACGGTCTTGACCTGCGAGGCTGTGGAGGCCTTTCCCCCGAGAGCCACCAGGCCCAGAGAGGAGGCCACCACCACGGGCGAGATCAAAATGTTCTCGACGTCTTTCTCCTTGGCCACGTTCTGGTACAGGTTGAAGGCCAGGTCGGCACTGCTGTCTGCCAAGACGCTGGCATGGCTGCTGAGCTTTTTATTTGCCCCGACTAGGGTCAGCAGGCACAGGGCCACCAGGATCTTCACCCACATGGTCGGCACCCTGGAGGAAAGACACCAGAAACGATCATGCACCTTAGGTCCTGCCCGCGATGGATGCCTGAAACACCGTTATGATTTGCGCTTGTATATTTGGGGACCTTCCGGAATGCATGGGACTCTTTGGTCAAGTCAATGACTCCAGTAGAATCTACTCAAAGATCCTTTGGATTGAATTATTTTAACCACATGGGCCTTCCATCTACAAGCACTTGGATTTCCCTTCCTCCGTATATCCTTGGAGCCTCTTGTTTGGTGCATCATTTGGTTTTGCCACCCTCTCCTCCAGTAGTCCTTTTATGGGCATGTGTGAGCACCGGAGTTAAGCCAACACGACACAACACGCCACACACGGACTCTTGTTTCTGTTCTTCGCAAAACCCAGCCTAGTCTTTACCAAGATCCATGTCAGAAACGTTTTTTAACCCCGGCTAAGTGACTCCGCTGTTGCTTTTGTAGCTTTCGCTGTCGCTCGCTCAGGCCTATGCATGATTTCCTGTGGTCGTATAATTACAGGCTTGCTAAGCTCAGCTGGAGAATCCCGAGCTGACATGAGGGAGACGTGGGAGGATGTGCATAGCTGCCACGTCGGCGCCCGTAACTGCAGATCACTTAGGAGCCGGCGCACCCCCATTTCGTGCACACCCCTATACTCAATCTACTCACACCTAGGCCAGTAACCAGCGAGCCATGGCGTTAAAACGTTGAATTCTTTGTGTGTGGTAGATATTTCTACGTTCCGTCTGCTCCAAAGACGGCTCATTCAGAGATCGCGGTTGGATGGATTACGAATTTGGAAAGACGTTTGGGGAGAGCAGCGGTCTGGACCCTAGCGTCTAACAAAACTGGGTTTTCGTAAAGGTCGTGGGAACGTGCTGCACCCGACCAGACGACTATGGGCCCTCCATGAGCAGGCAGGGGTGGAACCCTTCTCAAACAAGCACTGCTTTTGGTTTGTCCTTTATCTACGCTGCTGCAAGGCCAAGCGTCAACTTTCTTTCAACCCCCTCAAAGATGTTCTGCGCCGTTATTGCAGCCGTGCTAGACGATCAAGAAGTTGCTCTTACCTTCTAGGACTTTTCTCCCAAGATCTGGCCGTTACGCTGGAGTGGAATGGCCCTGCGGTGAGCGGAAACTTCTGGATGGGGCTGTTCAAACGTGCAGCTGTGAATTTCGTCCTCCAGCAGGACAGAGACCTCCCCCTATCTCGAGTTACTGTGGGAAGTTCAGGCTCCGAGGTCCTAAAGCCATGGGAAACCGCTGAGTTTAGCACGTAAATTCCTCACGAAGTCACGTCCAGTTACAGACTAAATCAGGGCAGATGTTCAGTATGGGCCAGGTTCTGGAGTGCGTTTAGGCTTAAAGCATCAGTATTCGAAATGGGTGGCGTGTGGGGGGTGTTGTTAACTCTTCTAGGGGACCACATGAGGATAAAAATATACCGTAAGACTTTATCACAGCTCTGTTTGTACTATTAATGAAATCCTTTTTCGGTTGCTCTCATTAGGGGCTGCCAAAACGAATCGCCCTCGTTTTCTATGCTGGATGCCCTTCCTGACTCCCCAGCTTGACATCCCAAGCGCCATACCGGACCGTCAAGTTGCAAGTCCCACCCAGGACCACGTGTTCTGTATCAGGCGTGCTTAGCCGAGTTTAACAGTAAAACTAAATAATCACTGAATGAATGTTAATCCATATTGCTTTGACCTCACGTTCATGTTGCAATTCAGCTGTTGTTGTTGTTGTTGTTGTTTTGGTCCGGAAACTGTCCCTGGTGAACACCGGATGCCTTTTGATCAAAGGGTGGGGTAGGGTAGCTGTTACAGTGTCAGGGACTGATCACCTGACCAGCTTGTACTCCCTCAGGAGCAGCCAGTTGTGTCTGAACGGTGGGGACTGGAAGCCAGTGCAATAATAATAATAATAATATAAGTATAAGGCTATTTTATCTTATTTGTGCCACTGCAAAACATTTTGGCACAGCAACTAAACTAAATCGGACCTTTTAATGGCGCAGAACTGGACGCACATTGGAGTTAATTTCTCACTGGCCCAAGTTTGCTCCTGCTGTGACCAGTTTCAATGCAGAGAGCAGACGTGAACGAAGAGATCGTTGCATGACCCCGAGGAATGTGTTTGTTGTGTCTGCCCAGCTCTATAATCCCTCTCCTCCTCCCTCCGAACTGCCACGTCTGTAGCTCGGGTTGTTGGAGCTAACAATGGGGGGGATGTGCTGCTAACAATTCGGCCGAGTCCCGTCACGTCTTTACTGATCTCTACCCACGATCGGAAATCCCAGGCATGCTTGAAACGGCTTGAAATGCACGTCTTAGGTGTTCCGGTCTAACCGGATTGTCTTTTTTACCCGCATTATATTCGACTAGAAACATTTGCCATTGGGTTGGCGCAGCCACAGCACCCAGTAGTGCATCTGTACCTTTCCAGTTTCACCCCCAGTTGTTAAGAAAGCTTTGAGGGAAGGTGTGGAAGGACGGTGGCCTCAAAAAATCCAGCAGAAAGTTGTTAAAACAACGTAATTATGTTGTGGCTATGAGAAAATGCCTGCATAAAAGCTCCGGGGTTTGCTATCACCTTGTGAGAATTTGCAGTTGGCCCTCCAATTGGGTTTTATACTCTCTTTTTTTTTAAAAATCGTTTTATACGTCCTGTGACATGTCTGTTTTATGCATTTACCAGAGAAGTGCTAAAGCAATGTTCAGGAAGGACTTGAGACAGGATGCATGGACATTGCCTCATGTCCTGTTTATTATATCCTGTTACACACAGTCTTGAATTACATATGCATATATATAAGCCCTATTGGATGCAGTGATGTGGAAACTATGCAGCAGGCAGAAAAATGTCCTGCCACGGCTTACCGAAGACGTCCTTCTCCAGAGCGGCTTACAGGCCAAGCAGTTGTGGGTTAAGGGTCTTGCTCGGGGGACCTAGCTCTGGCAGAGGTGGGATTTGAACCCTTAACCACTAGGCTACCACGGTCCCCATGTGCCAAAAAAACTTGGTGTAAACTTGGCAAAAACAAGCATGTTTTGATTTTCTAATCGGATAGAGGATCAAACTTTAAAATTGACATTTTTTTATGTCAATCAATCGTGGAGAGAGTGCAAACGACTTCAATTGGTCAGACTGCGTTAGTTTGGTTTATAGTCTAGCTTGTAGTTTTAATAAATGACCACTAGCTGCCGCCACCTGCCCTCTAATGGATATGTCGGTGTGTGAAATTCCAACGTCCCAGGCGTATTTGTTGCCCAAAATGATCAACGATAATAAACCATAACTTTAATGACACCTCTTATTTTTTTATGGGTGCATCGTGTAACCATATAAACTGAAAAAAAAACTCTCAAAAAGAGTTACCTCACATTTCATAAATAAACCTCGCATCTTAAGAGATCAGGGTTCGGATTCTAGGAAACAGGCTTTCGACCTTTGCCAGGAGTTACCGGGTTTGAAATTTAACATGTTCTCCTACCCTCCTGCACCTTGTGACTACCGCTGAGGCCGAACCTCCTTCCAGGCTGTACAAGGTTAGGTGGTATGACGTAGTATTGCTCCTGTGGGTTATAATCTCTGGCCATCGTCCTAAAGTGTGTGATGGGTGAAACCAGGTGAGGGTGTCGGGCACTGATTCTGTTCAAAATGCGCTTGAGCTCCTGCGACTTGGGGAAGGGAGAGGATAAGCAAAAACAGTTGTTGGTGTGGCGTCTGAATGTTAAACGTTCTTCCTTGTCCCCGGTTATCCAAAGCCATCCTGGATTTAGTGACCTTAGCGTATCATTGTGGCTCCTTGTAATACGGGGGCACTCCGGGTCTGGTCACGTGACGAACAAATCCAGCCCTGTGAGGTCATTTTATTGAATACACTGGCTCACCTTGGCTTTAGACAGGTGTTAGAAGACCTCCCCTGCTGGACCTCATCTAGTGCTGGGGAACTCTCAGGAAAACGTGATTGAAGTTCCAAAAAAAGGACCTCTTAAAGAAAGGCTAGATGTAGAAATGGCTGTAATCAAGCGAAAAGCAAAAAAGAATAAGGAAGGAACATATTTTTCACCCCCACACTTCGAGAAATGGCTCTCTGTACCCCAGGACCCCCAAAAATACCCAGAGCGGGTCTATGTTTTTTTTTTTTTTTTTTTTTTTTAATGATTATAATATCTACGTTTAGCCTCTGTGCTGCTGTTTGCTGCTGTTATGTTTAAGGCCTATTTTCATACAAAGAAACACAAATAGATTGTACAAAATGTAACCTCTTAAATCGTTTAGAAGAGACTTGTACGCTCGTGCTGGCCAGTATCGTTTTTGCGTCACATAACTTTATTTATTTGCTCGTTTTGATTACCTGCAGCACCTTAGCTGACTTTCATACCGGACCGCCCCCCGTGGGTGGGGATGTTTGTAGCCCCGCCCGTGTCCACAAAGCCCCGCCCACGCGTTTCCAGACGGATCAGTCTCGCTGTGAGCTGAAGGTCTCAGAGTCTTACCTGCGCAAATCCTCACGAGCGCTGGACTTTTAGCAGCATTTATTCATCGAAACGGCTCAGATCATCAGAAAGGAACGAGAGCAGACTTCTTCCTGATGCCTTTAAATGTTTCAGCAGAAGCGATCGTTTCGGCTGATTAGAGAAACGCTGCGTTTATTTACTTAGCGAGAGGATGAAATAAACCTAGTAAACATTTTAACACGTCAGATCAAACTGGACTGAAGATGTTTAGTGGATTAATGTGATTTCTTTACCTCACTCTGCAGCCAGTGTGAGAGAGAGAGAGAGAGGGGATTAAATAAGCTGTACAGGTGAGCCTTCACTGTATTTATATTAGGATTAAACCCTAATTCCTCTTCCAGCAATCATTTCAGTGACACCGGCTTCTTTAGTGTTTTGCCCTTAGCAGAGACATCATACGATCTTTTACAAAGTGCCAGTGCTTCTCTCTTTAAAATGTGTATTTATGTTTATAACACAGTAATAATGACCTGTCTGTCCGTGTGTGTTTACGTGTTTAAAATGTGTGTTCATATTTCTGACGCCTGTCGTGGGGCAAAATCGGCGATCGCGTGTTCAAGGCGGTAGGAAGTTCAGGCACCTGCAGATGGCGTTATAAATCGGGCTATAAATTCCTGCAGTGTGTGTGTGAGATGGGATTCGTAGATTGAGAAGAGGTGGTACAGTGCAGTGATGCGAGGAAAATGGGTCGTTAATTACTGGCAACAAGATTTGGTTGTGCCGAAGGTCGTAGTGTGAAAGAAGTAGCTGGATTTAAATGTGCGGGGCCGTAAATGGCTTTCAATGATTTATTTGTACCGAGCTGTGAATAACGTTGGCGTGCCTGTAGGCACCTGTCCTATTGTGAGTAGTACTGCTTTGTTTGTCCCTCCACTACATAATTATGCATGTTCGGTGTAACCTATAACTATAAAAAACTGGTTCGAAAAGGTTATAAACATTATTGTTTTAGGTAGCTTACACGCCCAGTGTCGCCTCTTATCGCACTTTGTGTTATTCACAGAGCGTGGCGCACACTTGGCCGTTTATTTCAAAAACGGCAAAACAGTTGGTCGCATCGTACACACACTGCTTGCTTAAACAAATTAAGGGCTCAGCTAGTGGCTGCATTAGGTAACCTGTAGCTAGCGCGTTGTTAAGCTTGGGAAAATCCTGCACCCTTAATGCCTCGGGTTAAAAATAATAGTTTACCTGCAGTGGAATGAGTCAGTTGTGTTTATCAGGGCTGCAGGATATATATATTTTTGGTGAATAATTATACACTGTGAGTGTCACTGTAATGAGAAACGGTCCCTCTGCTGAAAGTTTAAATCTGCTACCCGTGTGTTTTCGTGACTTGCTTGGATGATTTAGTCCGGCAGTCCAACCAGCGGAGGTGATGTCTGGTCGTCCTCAAAAATCCCTGGCCGCTAAGCTGCCCAAACTCTCACTGTGATGCTTTCAGTACGGCGAGAGCACAAACGATTTTGTAGATCTTAACACTCAAAAACACGGGAGGACAAGTGAGGGATGGGGTACGGAGGTGAACCCGAACCCGACGCCTCGATAATAGTCCAGGACGGCCAATCAGAAGGCACCACATCACTCCATGAAACTCCATTAAATGCTGCAATATAGATGGTTTATACTGTTTATACTGACCCAGTCTGACTTTCTGCGGTTATCAGAATCAGATGTAAACGCCCTCAGTGACTCCTCCTACCCCTTTGGATTTGAGGACCTCAGGGGCACGTTTGCGCCCAGTGGTGAGCATCCTTACCAGGAGACTTTAATCAAACCCAGTGGTGAGGAGTTCCCTTGCCATTTGGGATTGAACCTGGCTTCCAGGGAGTTGGCCTGGGGTGAAGACCATCTAGCAGGTCCCCTTGTGGTTTTGTTTGTCTGTCCCAGAGTTTCTACTCCACTAGGGTTCCCGGGGAGTTACATTCCTGCAGAGGAGGGGAACTGGCTGATTGTAATTGTGAGATCTGAAGACGTCCGACAGCCTGGGGGGTCTGGGATTATTGCAGAGCAGGGGGTGAAGAGTGTCACAACAAAGGATTATCCGTCTCGGGGCAGATCTTCCCAGAGCTCGTGGTATATCACCGTCACAGTATGGAGCAGATTCATGGGAGATCCATGCACCTGGCTTCATGGTTTGGTTCGTAAAGGCTCTTCAGGACTGGGCTCAGTTTGCGGTCTTTTTTTTTTTTTTTTTTTTTAATAGTTACATAATACATGATTAGTCATGTGGTATATTTCTGGAGACCTACATCATGCATGAGCCCCGGAATATAAAGCACGTCTGCATTTTTAAGTTCTGGAACTCGTGCTGTATGGACGATCTGATTGACGCTAATGGCTTTTACCCTCAGAAGCTCCGTCTTCGGGCAATCTAAAAAACAACATGCTTCCTTCATTGGCGAATGAACTTAAACGTTCAAAAGGTGCCTTTTTGTCTTGAAATTAGTGTTTCCTCAACTGAGGTGGCTGAACACACACCAGGGCTTTGGCCTGGCACAGCGGTCATTTGCCTCTCCTTGGTCATTACTGGGGCCGGGCCATAACTGGTCATTATGGCTGGCCAGGCAGAGCTGAAACGGCGCTCACTGGAACGCCTGGGATTTGTGGTGCTACTCAAAAAGCCATAACCTGACCTTTTCTTCGATCTTGTGTCCGACGCACTAATGCTTTTCCAGCCGGGCCCGTGCTTTTGATTGCTACTCTGAGATGATCTGGAACGATCCCCCTTCATAATAAACGCGTTCACGTGCTTCTGAACGAACCCCTCGATGCACGTTTCCCTGTCAGGCTATCAAAGCAGACCATGTGTATGGTTGCCTGGGGCAGACGGACAACGTTATCTCAGCCAGACAGGACCATTTGTTCTTAAGGTGTGAGGCCAAACAGGGAGGCCTGTCCTGCTGAGATAACGGCACAAGCCGGGCGTCTTTTGTTTGGCGCGCCTTTATTGGGCCTGGGTTTTCGTTTCTGAGGAGTGCTTTAAAGGAAACGAAAGTTCTGGAAGCTCAAAAATGTTGTGGTTTATCAAAAGCATGGCTCTTTGCTTTTAAGTGTTTCTTAATTAACATCTAGGCCACCCATGGAGGTCGGGTCCGGTTTTGAGTCTTGTTAATCCCAAGGTCTCTTCCTTCTACTTTCAGGGAGGGGTTTCAGGTTTTTTGTTCATCACGCGGTCCTGGCAACACACGTATCTGGTGAACAGGCTGTGAGAAATGGGGTTACTGGAATAAAATCCGGCTCTCTTAACCAGATTTCTAGATGGCTGCATACGTGGCCGCTCGAATAATGAAATGACCATGATTTAGTTCAGATGATTCGGTCCGTGCGAACGACACAACCGTTATTACCAGTCCAGTTCTTTAACCTCTGCGCTGCCACGATCCGAATGCACTGTTGTTTTTGCTTATTTGTAAAGCTGGAGAGACGCCGTTTGGCGCCATAAGATATCTATTTGAATTTGTGGATCCTGGATTCTGATTGGTCCGTGCTTAAATTGCAGAGAAGTTCTCCGGTAAAGGCAGGGCTCCGAGCCGGTGGGCTGCTGATCGGCACTGCGTGACTGTAATGACACGCGCAAGCCTCTAATCTGGCCCGATGGCAGGAAGTGACTAAGTGAGACCTTCACGCTGCCTGTGTGTGTGTGTGTGTGTGTGTGTGTGTGTGTGTGTGAGAGACGCAGATTGAACGTCTGTTTTTGGCCGAGGAAGGGGCATGGCCCGTGACGGCTCCTTAATGACCACAATTTACTGCGAAATAAACAACATCTGTTGGGTTTTACGACACGGGTGCATCTGGACATTGTTCGGCCTTTTCCCTAAAGGCTTGTGGGCGATGAAAGCAGTTCAACGTAAAATTAACGTCGCGTCACGCATTGATCGATCAAAGGTCCGCATGTTGGAATCGCCGGATTGCTTTCGTCATTCCTGGCCGTGCGGTTTGGTTAGTGACCGAAGAGAAGGAGCCAGGTCAGAAACGAGGGTCCTACGCTGGGCTGCTGGACTTGTGGACTTACTTGTGGATAACCGTCAGTCCAGAGGTTTGCTTGGAGTAACGCTGCTGCACCTTCAGGTCAAAAGGAGCCAGTTGAGGTGGTTTCTCACAAGCTGGGTCTTACAGAGCTGCTCTAGGACGGTCCCTCTGGATCCTGGATATGGCAGACCCAGAGCCCCGTTTCGGAGCCCCATTGGAGTCCAATTGGTCCTCACTGGAGGAGCTGGAATCTGGCCGGGGATGCAGCCAGTTGGTTTTCACCACCAGCTTCGTCAGGGAACGTGGATGGAACCCGAAAGAGTTAGATTTATTCGATTTGAGAGACTGATCTTGATGAGCTAGAGGTCCTGATATCCACACACACTTCTCTCTGCCCCTGCACTAACACACTAACACACCCTCATCAACCTCCATGACCAGTGTCCCCACGGGAATCCCCAGCGCCATCTCAATACCTCCTTTGCCACTTAAAACCAGGGTAATTACAGCGTTAGCGTTAGCGGTAATTCACACACGTGGCCTTGACGCGGTAATTCACAGGTACAGGGTCGCTCCCTTTCGAGCGTGATGTGACTCACTGTATAATGATCCTGCAAGACGGGGAGGATTGGGAGGAATTCACCTTTCAGACTCAGTCTGGCCGTTGTGGCCCTTTGCTCGTAAATTATTCATACTCCGTTTCAAGAGGACTGGATCTTTGTGTGACTTATTCAACTTGAGTTTTGTGCCTGGGATCAGTTTCGAGGGGAAGGTTTACATTTACATTTCTGTGGGAGCATTTGACCCTTGTTCTCGACTTCTGATTTCCCGGAGAGGTTATATTGGGGTGTTTGCGTTCATGTTCGTCGCCTGGATGACTTTGCGTAACGCCGGACCCCGCTGGTGTTCGGTAAGAGCGGACAAACGGAACTGGCAGATGAGCCCAGCGGGTTTATCCCGATTGTATCACCCGACGATCCTCGCGGTCTGACCCGAGCTATTTATACAGGAACGCGCATCGATGGACTGACCTTCCCGTGCCAACATTAAATTTTCATGCTCCCCTTTATCGACGTCGCCTCATTTAAGGTAACCCTGCACTCCCGGATCGATCGATCGTTCAGGTCGTCTGCAGCGAAATATGGGTCAAGGATTTTCACATTTTACAGTAACCTTAGATGGGTTTCAAACCTGAAACGTTGAACCACCTTCTTTAAATCAGTACGACGTCTCATTGGGTGACAAATTACACTTGTCCATCCGTTATCTTCCGCTTGATCCACGCGGGGGTGCCCGTGCCCACCCGGCAACTCTGGGCGCGAGGGCAGGAACGACCCCAGGTGGGACGCCAATCCATCGTAGGGCCACGTTAGAGACACCAGTTAACCTAACGCGCATGTCTTTGGACTGTGGGAGGAAACCGGAGTACCCGGAGTAAACCCATGCAGACACAGAGAGGACATGCAGACCCCGCACAGAAAGGACCCAGGCCTGGGATCGAACCCGGGACCTTCTCGCCGTGCATTTGCGATTCTTTTTTTTATTATTCTTTTTTTTTCTTCAGTTTGCAAATTCCTTATGACGTCCGACCCTGCCCTTTCACCTCAAGCTCGTGCCTCGTTTTGTTCGTCTTTCCCCAGGTTTGTCGACGCCGAGTGGGATGCTAGCAGGTCGGTGGCGGACCGAGTCTGAAGGAGCATGGTGAAGCACCAACCCTTACAGGTCTACGAGAGACAGTTGTGTTTGTCCTGCCTGACCGGGATCTACGGCTGCCGCTGGAAACGCTACCAGCGCTCTCAGGATGACAGCTCCAAGGTACCGAGCGCTCCTTTATCGCTTCTGATCAAACGTCTGTATTGCAGATGGGAGCGTCTGATCTGGGGACAGTGACGCAAGCGTCCAGGGTCCATCCAGAACGGCACCTGGCTTTGCTTTGATGGCTTTGATAAGCTTTTGTTAAGCCTTTGTCTCAAATATTGCGCGCTGTATGTCTAAGCAGCGCCCTCAGGGTCGTCGTTGCTGTCCAAATGGAACGGAGCTTGCCTGCGTGGCTGAAACGATTGGTCCCGACAGATCAGAACGGGCACCGGGAGTCAAATATTTGTGACAAGAGATTTGGTGCCGTCCTGATTTATTATAATTTTTTTAACGCGCTTGTATTATTTAGCGTTTCTCTCTGGGTCAGGCGAAACTCGAGCCGAGGTTTCATGTTCCTCCAGGCAGGTCGCCCTAAAGGTTGTTCCAGGCCTCTCCGTGCTTCTCGTTCGGTGGTTCCTCGAGAGTGCAGAGAGCTAAAGGACGCGTCTGGAACGCTTTTCTTTACGCAGTTCCCGGGCCTCGTCTTTTCGTTTTCGTGCGGCGTGATCCACCCTGTCATTTTCTCCACGCTGAAGAGCGGTCATTATGCGGCCGAGCTCACGGGCCGTCTGGCTGAGGGACGTGGTTTGAAGCTTCAGCGGGGAGACGTCGTGCGCAGGCTCGTGAAAACGGGACTTTCGGTTCAGCGCTGGGTTGCTGGTCCAGGAAAGTTAGCGTGGCCGTCCGTGTCGCGTTTGCGCGCACACACACGGCGGGTTACGAGTCTGTTTTTCTAGGTGGTGCCTCCTGGTCGTTCTTGCGTCACGACTGGCACCCAGACCTTTTCGGTTTGGGAGGTTCTGCGAGATGCTTACACATGCGGTAAACCCCGCACACTAATTAAAGTCTGTGTTTACACACGGTGGGCTCTAATGAATCACAAATTAGAGCCAGCGAGTGCGTGTGTGTGTGTGTGTGTGTGTGCGCATGCCGTTTGGACTGGCTGCACTGTGGACTGTGATGTAACTCCGGACGCTTTTCTGGACAGTACCCTTAGTGCCCGTGTTGCTCTCTGTGGGATTAACAGGTATTTCAGGTTCTTTGGTAATAGCACAGGGCTGTTTTGCTCTTCTTGGGCACTTAAAGGTGTCTGTACATGATTTAAAGAGCAGGGCCAGTTCTGGATCTCCTGGGATATGTGATACCATGACCCTTATTGTTCTTCCTATGAACCTACACAGTTCAGCGTCGCACCTTCGTCCCCCACGGTGACCTGCTTTCTCAGGAGAGGCTCGCCATTGCTCCTCAAAGGTTACAGCTCGCTGTGAGATGGTCCGTTAGTTATTGACTCTGTAACCATGACCGTGAGGTTTCTGTGGAGAAAAAAATGTCATTAGACTCCAGCCTGTAATTCTTCAGACTTTAGCGATCATTAAACCCGATTTCAAATTAAGCTCCCACTTTGACGGCTTTGTTCCGACCGGTTTTCCCCCCTGTGCTTGAGAACTTCCAACATCATTGCCTTAGGGTGGCTATAACGATTTATTCATTTTTGCAGCATCCAAAACTCCACAAAAGAACACACACACGAGAGAGAGAGAGAGAGACGGAGAGAGAGACGGAGAGAGAGACGGAGAGAGAGACAGAGAGAGACAGAGAGAGACAGAGAGAGACAGAGAGAGAGACAGAGAGAGAGACAGAGAGAGAGACAGAGAG
>JAUZST010003547.1:0-17074 GCA_034779995.1 Parotocinclus haroldoi | reverse complement strand
AAGACGTACACGTTAATAAACTGACTATAAAGTAGAGAGGATGGATACGGGAATCAAACGCTGGCCAGTGTGCGTGTGGTACCACCTCTGACCAGAGAGGGCGGCAGAGGGCTGCAGTGCAAGCTGTCTTGTTATGTTTGTTGAAACGACTTTTCCCAGAATGCCTTGTGAACGAATCAGGTCCCGACTTCTTACTCCTTTAGAACAGTGTGAAGAAAAGTGTAAAAGAGTGATACTGATCACGGCTGCATGTTCTGCAGAGAGGAAAAGAAATCAATGTATGCTAAGAAAGAAAGAAAGAAAATAAATAAACAAATAAATACATGTGAAAGAAAAAGAAAGGAAGGAAGAAAGAAAATTAAGAAAGAGAGAAAGGAAATAATTACTGCATGCTAATAAAGCCTAATGAAAGAAAGAAAAAAGAAATATAATATAATTAAATAAATAAAGGGATGCTAATCAAGCTGAAAGAAAGAAAGAAAAAGTAAGAAAAAAGAAAGAAAGAAAAGAATAAATAATTAAAGAAAGAAAGAAAGAAAAAAGAAAAAAAATGAAAAAGAAAGAAAATAGAAAGAAAGAAAAAAATAATTAATGCATGCTAATAAATCCTAATGAAAGAAAAAAGAAAGATAATATAAATAAATAAAGGGATGAAAATCAAGCTGAAAGATAAAATAATTAAATAAAGAAAAGTAATTTAAAAAAGAAAACAAAAGAAATAATTAAAGTAGAAAAAAGAAAGAAAAAAATGAAAATAATAAAGAAAGAAAGAAAGAAAGCAAGAAAGTAAAAAGTAAGAAAGAGAGAAAGAAAGAAAGAATTAAGACAATGTTACGTTGTAAAAAGCGCTATATAAATCAAATTGAATTGAATTACTGCATGCTAATAAATCCTAATGAAAGAAAGAAAGATAATATAAATAAATAAACAAATAAAGGGATGCTAATCAAGCTGAAAGAAAGAAATAAAGAAAGAAAATAGAAAGAACTAAAAAAGAAAGAAGAAAGAAACAAAAAAAAGACAATAATAAAGAAAGAAAGAAAAACCAAAACAAGCAGTAAGAAAGGGAGAAATGCTAATGAAATGAAAAAAGAATGAGGAAAATCAAACCAAATAAACTAGCAAAAGTGATCAAAAGTCAAAAACACACAAAAAAATGAATAAATGAATGAAAGTATAAAACAATAAACTATAGCTCAGCTATAAGCTTAAAAATAATAAGAATACGTAAAAAGAATGTAAAAGTGTAAATCATGTGATATCTTATCTAAATTATAATCTTAATAAATTCTGATAAAGTTAAATAATAAATAAATAAATAATTTCTGACACGTTTATAATAAACCTTTTTTTTAAATCCCTACTATATTTAAAATCTCTGCTTGTGCTGCATTTCCAAAAGCTTCACTTTGCTCTGGATGTTTGCTTCCTCACAAGCTTCTGGTTTTTTTTTTGTTTTTTTATGTGGGAAATCAGCAAGACGTGAAATTTATCCCAGGATGTTTTTTTTTTGTTTTACCAGCTCAGCTGTGGATCTGTAGAAAGTAGGCTAGCGGCTTTAGCAGCTTTGCTTATGCTCCCCTGTAGCTGGAGCTGTATCTCCAGGACCTTTGTGGATGTGTTGAATGATGAGGAGAGCTTCTCTCCTGCTGGCCTTGGGGACTGTAAGACAGAATGCGCTGTTGATTTTAGCATGGATGCACCTGGCGCATGCTGGTTATGGGGGCACGTGCTCCTATAGCGGAACAGCTCCATGATTCCTGTAATGCTTAATGGATGCAGGAGGGAGAGTCAAGCACTTAACGAGGGAAGGGCAAGGGGAAAGGTACAGGGTGCTGGTGTGGGGGTGGGGATGGATTTCCACCTGGAGTTTGTGGATTTAAATGTTACTCTGCTGGGGTATATCAGCGGAACACAACCATGCATTCGGGACAATTCAGTAACCCATATTTTTTAAAGTTTACATGGAGGTGAAAGAGAAAGAAAAAAGAATAAAAGAGAGAAAGAAAAATGAAAGAACGTAGAGAAAGAAAGAAAGAAACACAGGAATAAAATAATAAAAGAAAGAAAGAAAAAAAAATTTGAAAAAAGAAGAAAAGAAAGAAAGAAGCACAGGAACAAAATAATAAAAGAAAGAAAGAAAGAAAGAAAGAAAGAAAGAAAGAAAAAATAATGAAAAAAGAAAGAAAATAAGAAAGAAAAAACTAAGAAAGAAAAAACTAAGAAAATAAGAAAGAAAGAATAAATGAACATGTTATTGAAAGTTTAAATGGAGGTGAAGGAGAAAGAAAAAAGAAAGAACGTAGAGAGAGAAAGAAAGAAAGAAAGAAAGAAAGAAAGAAAGAAAGAAAGAAAGAAACACAGGAACAAAACAATTAAAGAAAGAAAGAAAGAAAGAAAGAAAGAAAAAAAGTGAAAAAAGAAAGAAAAGAAGGAAAAAAGAAACAAAATAAGAAAGATAGAAAGAAAGAAAGAAAATAAGAAAAAAGAAAGGAAGAAAGAAAGAAAGAAAATAATAGTGAAAAAAGAAAGGAAATAAGACAGAAACAAAAAAAGAAAAAACAGAGAAAGAAAAACCTAAGAAATAAGAAAGAAAAAATAAATGAACACCATGTTTTTGAAAGTTTAAATGGAGGTGAAGGAGAAAGAAAAAAGAAGAAAAGAGAAAAATATAAAATAAAAAATGTAAAGAAAGAAAGAAAGAAAGAAACACAGGAACAAAATAATTAAAGAAAGAAAGAAAGAAAAAAAAATAGTGAAAAAAGAAGGAAAAGAAGGAAAGAAAGAAAATAAATAAGAAAGATAGAAAGAAAGAAAGAATGAAAATAAGAAAAAAGAAAGAAAGAAAGAAAGAAAAAGAGAATAATAGTGAAAAAAGAAAGAAAATAAGACAGAAACAAACAAAGAAAAAACAAAGAAAGAAAAACCTGAGAAAATAAGAAAGAAAAAAGAAATGAACACCATGTTTTTGAAAGTTTAAAATGGAGGTGAAGGAGTAAGAAAAAAGAAGAAAAGAGAGAAAGAAAAAAGAAAGAACGTAAAGAAAGAAAGAATGAAAAACAGGAATAAAATAATTAAAGAAAGAAAGAAAGACAGAAAGAAAGAAAGAAAGAAAGAAAGAAAGAAAAAATAGTGAAAAAAGAAAGAAAATAAATAAATAAGAAGGAAATAAAGAAAATTAGAAAGAAAGAAAGAAAATAAATAAATAAGAAGGAAATAAAGAAAATTAGAAAGAAAGAAAAAAAGAAATAAAGAAAGAAATAAAAAGAAATAATTAGTGAAAAAAGAAAGAAAATAAGACAGAAACAAAGAAAGAATATAAAAAAGAAAGAAAAAATAGTGAAATAAGAAAATAAGAAAGAAAAAATAAATGAACACCATGTTTTTGAAAATTTTAAATGGAGGTGAAAAAGAAAGAAAAAAAAGAAAGAATGTAAAGAAAGAAACAAAGAAACATAGGAATAAAATAATAAATAAGAAGAAGAAGAAAGAAAAAAGAATGAAAAAAGAAAAAAAAGAAAGAAAGAAAGAAAATAAGGAAAAAAAAAAACAAAAAAACAAAAATAAGGGTAAAACCTACCAAAACTCCAAAGCTGAAGACCTGGGGCAGCAGAAGCACCCGAAGTGACAAATCAGTTTCCATTCTTACCTGAGCCATTAGATGATTTACTCAAAAGTATTTAGTCTTTAAATCGTTCTATTTTCTTTTTAACGTATTCTCTTTTTTTATTTGACTGTAGTTCCAGTTGATTTAAAGACTTATTAATAAACCACCCAAGAAGATCGACCTTATAACGTTTAGGGAATTTTCCTTGTCCTTTTCCTTTCCTTGTCACTGAAATTATTTTAAATTAAAAGAACATGTGACAATCACCTAGTGCTAACAATCCACAATCCAAAAAACCAAGAGGGGAAAACATACCAAACTCGTATAATCAATATACACCAAATAAAGTGCTGCATATATATATATATATAAATGTTTTTATTTTCAAAAAGAACATTTTAAACTTTCTCTCACACATCTGTAGACAAACTGGGGATCCTGCACCCAGCTTTGCTCCTTAAAGACGTCTAGATCCTGAAACCGGTGACTGAAGGACGTTTTTGGAGCTGCATCTGTACTTAATGACGTCTTCCATGTGCACTTCATAAGCGACCTCTTCCTGCAGGAGCATAACTTCCTGATTAAAGCCTCTCACAGACTGTACTCACTAATAATGACGTTTGCTCATCAGTCATGTGGAAAAGACGGCGGCGTTATCAGACTCAGCTTCGCACCGCTGTGTATTCATCATCATCACTGCTCCGTCCTATGCAATTAGTCTGCTGTGAAAGGCCAATTAATGCATCCAAATTGAAACAGCACTGAAAAACCGATACAGAGCCACGGCAAGTGACACCTGGAAATGAAACACAGCAAGTCGAATGGGGCCTGCAGATTCAAAAGAAAGAAAGAATAAAGTGACATGCATAAATTGTACCTTTAAGTGTTATACTGAGCAAGAATTAATGAATGACTTTGTTAATGAAGTAATATTATCGATATGAAAAAGCACAGGCAGGCTTCTCTCTTCTCTAAAAAAAACAATAAGAAACATAGACTAATGATTCCCTGTGCCTTTCCTGATACCACATGTATCCAAGTTTGGTGGAGGTTAGGGTTTAGGGTCGGGTTAGGGCTGGGTTTAGAGATGGAGTTAGGGTTGGGGGTAGGATTGGGTTTAGGGTTAGGGTTGGGGTTGGGGTTATGGCTTAGTTTTGGGGTTAGGGTTGTTGTTAGAGTTAGGGATGTTGTTAAGGTTGGGGTGGGGTTATGGCTTAGTTTTGGGATTAGGGTTGTTGTTAGAGTTAGGGATGTTGTTAGGGTTGGGGTTTATGGTTAGGGATGGGGTTGGGGTTGGGGTTGGTGTTATAGTTTAGGTTAGGGTTGGGATTATGGTTTAGGGTAGGAGTTAGAGTTGGGGTTAGGGTTTAGGGTAGGGGTTAGAGTTGGGGTTAGGGTTTAGGGTAGGGGTTAGAGTTGGGGTTATGGTTTAAGGATGTTGTTAGGGTTTGGGTTATGGTTTAGGGTTGGAATTAGGGTTGGGGTTATGGTTTAGGGATGTTGTTAGGTTTGGATTAGGGTTGGGGTCAAAGTTGGGGTTAGGGTTGGGGATAAGGTTAGGGTTTGGTTGGTATTAGATTTGGGGGTGTGTTTAGGTTTTGGTGAAAGTACAATGATTCTCCCGTCACAATATTAATTTGTGTGGTTAGATATGTAACCAAGAAAATGCATGGGCTGGTGCCTATTAAGTACTCCTGCTTGGTGTTTGCTGATTGAACAGGAACCATTAGAGTATAACCCGGTTAAGATTATTTACAGTTAGTATATGAGGAGCTGCTTTAATTTGGGTTTAAGGTGTTTTTGTTTTTTTTGTTTTTGTTTTTTTTTAATTACTTTTTTTGTTTTTTTAACCTTTAGGGGATAAAGTTGTTGATCTTCAGACTTATTGTGGTCTGTAGGGTTTTATTCTAGGATGTATAGTGTTCTTTTTTTTTAGTTTGGCTTGAGGGTCCTGATTTAGCATTATATTTGTTATTTATGATAGCCATGTGATGTGATTTATTATGATTTTATGACCATATGCCATTTTATAACAATCAACCCTAAACACTAACTCTAATTCCATCCCTAACCCTAGCCTTAACCCTAAACCTTAACCCTAACCCCAACCCTAACCCCAGCCATACCTCTAACCCTAACCCCAACCATACGTCTAACCCTAACCCCAACCCTAACCCCAACCCTAACCCCAACCATTAACCCCAGCCATACCGCTAACCCTAACCCCAACCCTAACCCCAACCCTAGGCCTAAATTTTAACCCTAACCCTAGCCTTAACCCTAACCCTAAACCTTAACCCTAAAATAACCCTTGAGCCCAGTGTTGCCGGGTGGGCACCGACCGGCTGGCCCGCATGGATTAAGCGCAAGATAGTCAATTAATAAAGGAATGAATGGTTAGTTACCATCTCTAAATTATCCAGGTGGGGGTATGTTTGTACTCCCTGTGATTGGATTGGGCGGTGTCTCCAGGTTGAATAAACAAATGAATCATTTGTTTATTACGGATCCCCAATTAATTACTTCTAAGCATTTATTTACTCAGCTGGAAAAGACTTGAAATGTTTGACTGATCATTCATTTGGTTTAATGTTTTGTGACTAGTGGATCATCCGGAAACTTTTCCTTCAAAAAAGCCATCTGGTTACCCGGTCCCATTCTTTGGTAACGTGGAGCTACCATACACGATCGCAGCCCGCGTACCGGACACATAAAGCAAGATTGAATCCCTGAGCTCAAGCAGCGTGTTTGCTCTGTTTTCTTCCCGATCTAAATCTCGTCGGTGCGCTCGGCGCGGCCTAACGCGGCGTCTCTGAGCAGCGTTTTTCATTACCAAGCGCCTGATGCCTGCCTGCCTGCCTGATGAGCAAGCGGTGCCGGCGAGGAGAGCCGCTAAGATCTGAATGCATGAATATAAATTAATGATGAAATTAAAGACGTTCCCGCTTCAGCTCTCATCTCTCCTTACAGAGGCTCGGCGATCAGGGCGGCGGAGAGCAATGGCGCCTCGCAATCCCCACAGTTTCTTCGCAGGTGTTGCCGCAGTCTGACTCAGAATAAGCCTCATTACAGGAGATATGGTGTCAGGTCTGAGGTGTGATCTGGTCTTGTTTGTAACGCCTTCACCGAGGTCTGTTTTGATTCGTGCACCTCGCTCGGACGCCAACATTTTCTTATTCCTAAAGTGAGGAAACGCGGAGATCCAAAACTTTTGCATGTTCTGTTGAATAAAAAATGCATACAAACTGTGAAATTAATTCGCACTGAAAACAACATGAGCATTAACAAACATTGATATGGAAAAGCCGGCCCATATTCATGGCGTATGTCTCCTTGCCGCCTCCCTGTGGTTTGTGGATGGCTGGGGAGGTGGGTCGCCATGTCTCACGAGATCCCTCTTGGCTGTTACCTTCTGGATCTCCACTTTCTGGCTATTCTGCTATAGTTATTGCTGCCGGAGTTTCATGGCATCAGTGATTCTTAATAGACTCTGTACTCATAATAAGTAACTACATTTTCGCTTTTCTCTTTGAGCTGAGGACTCGATATATTTGGAGCGACCCTTTGTATCAGAATACATATTTTCCAAATGCATCTCTTTTAAAATATTGTATTTAACTGTTATTATTTACTTATTTCTTACATCTGGTGGCTAACATCTAGGCCACTTAAGGAGGACAGGTCCCTTTTTGAGTCTTGGGCCTCCCAAGGTTTCTTCCATAAAACCTTTAGGGAGTTTTTCCTTTCCGCTGTCGCCCTAGGCTCAATTTGGATTCGGCCTTTTAAGATCATATAAGATTGTAAAGCTGCTGTAAGATAATGCTTGTTATTATTATTATTATTATTATTATTATTATTATTATGCCTTTTGGAATTGCTTTTCTGTGGACTGTTACGTTTTTTCTTCTTCTACCACTCGACCAGGGACTGGTAGCTCCTAGGACTCCATGGACATCTGTCTTTTAATTTCTCAGATGGACGTCTTGATGGCCTTTAAGTGGTTCTGCCTTTGTAAGTTTGGCTCAGGTCCCTGTGCTGTACACTGCCATTACTGTTTGGGGTTTTACTAAGAGTCAGTGTTGCTTGTACAAGGAAAATATTGTGCTTTGGTGCTTTCTGACTTGTTTCTTCCACCAATTCAGTGTCCGAATAGTGACGTGTAGCAACATGTTAAATATTTCTGGCCTAATTGAGCGAGCAAGTCTGAAACGAGAGCTTTTGTAGTCATTATGAGACAATTTGGGCAGGTTGGACAAGGGAAACGTGCAGGAACGTCAGCCAGTTGTTTTCTCTGTGTCTTCTCGATTAGGTGACTCTTTGGCAGAGGGGCTTGTGCACCAGAATGAGAATGACTCCTGCGGGGGGCTCGGCGCCTCCCCGAGTCTTTTTTCGGCTGTGAGCGTCACAAGGCAGGTGAGGAATTTTAATGAAGGTGAGCGAAAGATCAGTGGGGAGGATTTGCGTCTCCTGCGCCGCTCACTGTTAAACGTTATCAGGGTGCCGTGCGGTGGATTTAAGCACGGGCTCATTACCATTTTGGCGATCTTATCGCGGCTTTTCGTGACGCATCTTTGAAGTAACGCTCTCGCTGACGCGTACGGCGCACGATTCCGAGGTCGACGTTTCGAGAATCCGACTTTTTGTGGGAAGGCAAAAACGCCGCTCGCCCGCTCCCTTCCGTCGCATTCTCATGTCGCTACATGTTTCTTTAACCTTGCCGTTCCTCCCTGGCTCTCGCGCAGGATCCGTTTCCGCACAGGGAAGCCCACAGTGAAGCTACGGTCTCTGAAGTCTCAGATAAAAAACGTAAGGTTGCGGTTTGGAATCCTAGAAAAGGACGTGGAGCCAATTAGAGTCAGGACTGAATTGACAATTTATTTATTCTCAACCTCCCATCAGCAGCAGAGATAGGGATCCAGGTTTCGTGAACGTGCCCACTGCAGCCTTGGCTTCCTCTCCTTGGATGAAAGATGCAGAACCAGAACCATTGTTTCCAGTGCTGTAGCCCATCCACCTCAAGGTGGATTACGTATGTGCATTATGAAATGCTTTTCCGTCCTCTCCAACTACACAGAGCGGTTATCTGGCCGTTCTCTGTGGGCCTCTCTAAACAACCAGGCATGCCCAGCTGCAGAACTGGGGAGTTTTTCCATTCCACTGTCGCCTCAGGCTTGCCCAACTAGAGCTTTGAGCCAGTAAAGTCGCTTTAAGCCAATGCTGTGTTGGAAGAATCACTATATATATATATATATATATATATATATATATACATATCATTTCGACTTGACTAACAAGCACGACGTGGTTAAAATCACTAAGATTTTTCCCACAGTTTGGTGGTTGATGTGAAGATTACCTGAACTTGTGCATCCATGTTGGGGATGTCCAATGAGCGTCATTTATCCTGCTAAACAGTGAAAACAATTATATTACAGACACAATTGTAGCTTTAAATAAACTTTATGAATGATAGAAACTTTGATAAACATTGGAGGTGGAATTTGAGGTGTGTGTGTGTGTGTGTGTGTGTGTGTGTGTGTGTGTGTGTGTGTGTGTGTGTTTGGGTGGGGGGTGATGTCAGGACTCTTGTGAACTCATCTGTCATGAGTACCCCCAACGGCCATCCAATGGACTGACGTCCCTTCCAGGACACGAAATTGACCAGGAAAATGTAGATTGAAATGGAGCGGCGTCCCTGCCCCAGTTCTCCCAAGGGTCCGTACAGTTACTGAACCTTTCTCCAGACACGTTGATTGGGACTTTTCTTTCAGAAAATCTGAGAACAACAACATGCAGTGCAGGGGATAATCTGCGCATCAGCAAGAGCGTTCAAAGACGTAAATGTTTAGCAGATTTTTTTTATAAATAGTACAGGAGCTGTAAGTGTTGGCGAGTGATTGTGCCACGGTTCACCGTGCTATTTCTGTTTGTTTTCTCCCCGAGCTACCAGAGTGTCTCAGAGAAGAACACTAGGAACAACACGTTTTAACATTTCACAGGAAATCAGAACATGGTGTCTGCAGAGCTCTGCTGACTGCATGAATAAATTCATGTCTGTGTTTCTTTCCACCCAGTGCATGAAAAAGGATTTGCCTCCAGGACAGTGGGTTTACGATCCGAGCTTCATGTCGTCCTATAGCTGCTGCTGAGCTTCTTTACATTAAAGATGACACCGGCATATATGCGTGCCTCCACTAATCACTCATAGCACATGACACGGGAACAGTGCTCGAGATTTTGCTCTGATTCAAACCTTTGCCTCCACAAGTGAAAAAAAAAACAACAACAACAAAAAAAACAGGCAAAAGCAGGTATGTAATGCTGCACGAAGCGGTGCTCCAGAAAAAGCTTCACTAGAGCTGGAGGAGGATGTGAGGCTGAAGTTTCAAACCCACAGAACATGAATCACACTGCTGGAGGAGTTTCAAACTACCACTCTCTCTCTCTCACACACACACACACACACACACACGCACACACACACACACACATCCATGCATTAATATATACGTCAGGACCTTCCTTTGGCCATGTATTATCATGACTGTGTAAAACCCTTAACCCATAACCGGATCAAATCTCATATTCACAAAGCCTGAACATCTATCCCTAAAAATCTAACCTCGACTCATAAACACAATCCTAAAATCTTACACCCTGACCCTAATCCCAAACACTAAACCCCTAATCTTAATCCCAGAACTCTAACCCTCTAAATCCCTTCCCATAAACACAATAAACTCAAATCTTTAACCCTAAACGCTTAGCCCCGAAATCTAAACTCAACCATCTAATTAATATCCATGGATACAATCTGCCTCTAAACCCAAACCTAGAAACGGAACCCCAGACCTGATTCCTCAACCCAAACCTGAAAATGTGTCCGCTAAACCTACATCCAAACTCTAACCCGATAAACACAAGCCTAAGCCTCAAAACCAAACGACCAAAGCTTCAAATCCAAAACTTCCATCCCTAAACCCAAATCCTCAAGCCCAAGCCATAGCCCTTAAACACAATCCCGAACCTCAACCCCAACTCTTATACCAAAACCCCAAACACGATCCAATCACTTAAGCTCAACCCATGATCAGAATCCCATGCCTAAACCTCTAACCCCAAACTCTAACCTCTAAACATAACACCTACCCCCAAACCTTTACCCCAGTCATAACCCAAAACCCCAACTCAGCCATCACTCCTAAATTCTTAATCCCCATAAAACACAAGCTCTCAACCCATACACCTAAACAATCAACCCTTAAACCCAAACTCTATCCCCAACCCATGAACACAAACCCAAAAACCAAACCGCAATCCCCACTCTCTAACCCCTAAACCTAACCCCATCAAAGACATTCAACATGTCATCCTTTTGATCTACAGCACACCGATCTTCATCCCATCTTCAAATCTAAAGATCTGCAGCCTTTCACCCGTCTCATCTGTGATCAGGGATCTTTAATCTTTTATCTGTGTTTGATCTGAAACCTACAGATCCTCACTGAACCATCAACTATCAATCGATTCATCGTCATTCGATCTACTGAGAGCAGAGCTCTTTAGCTTTTCAGCTTTCTTTGATCTACCAAGCCATAATCGTTTGATCTTTTATCTTCGTTTGATCTAGAGCACGCAGATCCTCAGGACAAACGATCTTTAACCTTTCATTCATTGTTTATTATTTCCTAAGACCTTAATGGTTGCACGATTTAATAAATATACATTTATCCATAACTTCAATCCTTAACCTTCTATCTTCGTTTGATCCATAAAGCCAAACATATTGAACCCATTTTCTTTTGATCTCCAAAAGAATCGATTTTTCACAAAAGATCTGTAAACCTATTAACTTTGGTTGCTAAAAAGCGGCGTGTTTATATTTAGCGGACACTCACTTACAAATGATAGTTTTACAATCCAAGCTATTGTGGGTTAAGGGCCTTGCTCAAGGGCCCAGCAGTGGCAGCTTGACAGAGGTGGGTTTTGAACCCGGGACCGACGTCAGGTTAAACCTCCCGTCCAAAGCCTCAGATCTTTAACACATCCTCTATAAAACTAAAACAAATACAAACAAAGACAGAGTCCCTTAGGTAAGAGTCTGTTTGGTTATCAGGGCTTTTTTTTTCGTCCTCCCAGGTTTGTTTTATGGCGACTTCATTATTCCTCTCGCTGCGATTTAAACCCGGCGCTTTCTACAGGAATGCTAACAAGCTGATTAAGCGCTGTCATTTAATCCACGCTGTGTTGCTACGTAGCGTCGAGTCAGGCTTCAGGATTTTCACTGTAATTATTATTACTTGTTATTAATATTATTGAGGCTCACATGCCGGAGGCTGATATAAGAAATTAAAGGAAGAATAATTCCCCGCCTGAGTAACTCCACAAATTGGTCGTGTCACAAAGTGCAGAATCAGCAGTGTGCTGAAGGATAGAAGCTCCAGGTCCAATTATGGCCCCATGTCACCCGACCTGCGTCCGTAGTTCGTCCCTCTCTTTTAGCTCGCGTTGTGATGGAACATGATTGGCTATTGGCTTGTCAGCTCCATTCGGATTACTAAATCCAAAACGCCGTCTGCCAATTCAAACGGATCTCTCCTTGTGATCTTTTACTTTAAGCTTGTAGGGGAAGAAACTGCAAATATCAGGCCGGATGTTGGAGGCCCGAAACCAACAGTTCTTTTTCTGTAACCCGGGGTCACAGAAGCAGAAAAACAGTGGCCACCTTCAGTCTTTGTTACACCTTTTAGATTTTTCGAACACTATATTATAAGATGAGCTTCATATTCACGATTTATGAATAACTCTAAGCTATGCAAGAGGCTCTGCTATGACGCAGTATAAATTATATTAAACGCGTCAGTTCATGATATATTAGACTTATGATGGGTTTATTTGACCCACCTTATGAATCGGGTAGCTCCCGTGCAACACAACTCCATTAATAAGTAAAATAACGTACAAGCATGACAATGCGCAAACCAGGGTTGCCAGGTCCCACAAACGAAACAAGCAGCCTGGTCTCTGAAGGAGGAGGGGGAAAAACAGGGAACTTGCTGAAGGCGTGGGGGAATGACCAATGCGTATTTATTTAATGCGTAACTTTAGAAGGTGAACAAAAGCAAAGCTTGCAGGAATATTGAGAGGGGAACGGGGATCCAAAATGAGCAGCTGCACTCTAGAAACAAGCCCAAAAAAATATGTCACTATTTGTAGGTGACTTTATGGAAAAACAAGCCAAAATAAATGTAGAACAAGTAGACCTGGCAACCGTGGCAAACTCCTGCCTTTGCTGGGCCATTGCTGATTTAGCCGCAACCGATTCGTCCAGCGTTAAGACCGGTTTTTAATCTCATATCACAGATCCCGTCATTTATGGTAATTCTTAAGCAAACAGACACTGGTCGGACGGACGACAGACGCCTAGCTGTAATTTAAAATCAGGGAAAAAACACACGAGAGCGCGAGTGCTGGTAGACGTCTGTCCTTTAGCTTAGATGTTAGCGTGAAAGTCAGATCGAAGTCGTCTCCCTGCAGAGGTCGTGCATCTTCCTTTCATTTGAATTCCTGCCTCAGCTCTGTGAAAGGACGAGCAGACTGAATTGGGGAAAACACATGATTTAATCTTTATTCCCTCCACATTGGCGGCGCCGTCTGCCGGCGCAGCGTCGAGCTCTACATACAGTGCGTACGCTGTAACCGAGCTGCTTATTGGTTGTAGACTTTCGTGTCGATGTAGCCACGCGCTCCGGCTGCACCCGGGCATCTCTGAGATTAAACCATGAACTGTAAAATTGCTTTGGGTACGAAGCAAAGCTGCGGCGTGTTTGTGTGTATTACCGGAGTGCGGGAGCGCGTGGATTGGAATGAACGTGCGCCGGCTGTATTGTTTACAAGGCTTTGCCAATTTGTTCGGCCTGACAGCAGCGTGTCAGCATCAATTTGGTGCTGACTGGTCCTGATCGGAGCAGAGTTTGGTTTGGTTTAGAGACAGGATAGTCAAAACATTGCCAGTGCGTACTCGAAAGGCAGAGATCTGATTCAGGATGCGCTTACAATACGTGTAACAGCACGTTAACGAGGCGCTCCATTAGCTGAGACGGGGTACGGGTCAATCCAAAGGTGCATTCGGAATCGAATTGGGTCTGTAAAAAGAGTTCACCGTCTGCCAATGCCACTAAAATGTGAGAAGATCTTTTAATGAGAACCTTAATCTTAACCTTAACTCTTATTCAAAAACTAAACATCAGGGATTCACACTAAACACGAGAGACTGTCCAAAAAAGTTCCACAGGCTGGATCCTCCCTGTTGAGGCCCACACGCCTCAAGATGTCTGAGAACGGGACAAAATTTGAGAAGCTTTGTTTCTGCCTAGCAGCAAAGGTCAAAGGTTTTGGGGACCAAACCCGCACGTGACCAAAAGTATTGGGACACAAACCTAAAGGTGGCTAAAATGATTAAGATACAAACCACATGTGACCAAAAGTATTGGGACACAAACTTAAAGGTGGCTAAAACGATTAAGATACAAACCACATGTGACCAAAAGTATTGGGACACAAACCTAAAGGTGGCTAAAATGATTTAGATACAAACCACACGTGACCAAAAGTATTAAAATGCAAACCTAAAGGTGGCTAAAATGATTAAGATACAAACCACACATGACCAAAAGTATTGAGACACAAACCTAATCTTAGTTTGTATCTTAATCATTTGTATCTTAATCATGTCCCAATAATTTTGGTCATGTGTGGTTTGTATCAATCATTTTAGCCACAAAACTGCACGTGGCCAAAAGTATTGGGACACAAACCCAAACTTGGCTAAAATGATTACGATTTAAAAACCATATGTGACCAAAAGTATTGGGACACAAACCTGAACCTAAACATGGCTAAAATGATTAGGATACAAACCACACGAGATTATTATACACAAGTTATTGACAGGTGTCGACATTTTGGACACTTTTCTCATTCCATCGATAGAAAACAGATCTGCTGCTGATGAAGTCATTTTCACAAATGTTTTTCGGAGTCTTTTAAGTGCATGTTTATGACTTTATATGCACACAGCACACATCAATTAATCCCACCCTGCTCTTCCCTACGGTGTCGGAACTATTATCGTACTCTTCTTATCGCTGTTTGTGGAGCAGTAACTTGGAGAGCTCGCTTTACTAATTGAGTCTCAGAGCAACATTTCGGGAATTATTTACAACTTTATCGGGTCTGAGACAGGTGATACAAAGTGCTTTTAAATAACAGTTTTATCCTCCGAGCGTCTCCTGCTGACACGGTTCCCTCAGTGCCGATGAAATAAATCATTCCCAGTCTTTACATTATTCTTATATCACTTTATAGTCATTTAAAGAACCGAAAGTCTATCATTCGGAGCCTTTAGTGCTAGAGCAATTGGTTTAATTACGCTGATAAATCGTATTATCTGGGGCTTTTAAAAATAGCAATTATAAAGAGGACGTTATAAGGTTAACTATCTACCTTGCTACCAGGTTGGATCCTCTTTTTTCGTTCTTCATGGCCTAGATTCAGCAAGGTGCTGGATACACTGTGCAGAGATTTTGGTCCATATCGGCAACATTTTTATTGCAGCGATTGGGACTTAAACCCGAGTGGGCAAAAGTATTGAGACACAAAGTATTGAGACACAAACCACAAACCCAAAGTCAAAGTCAAATTTATTTCTATAGAGCTTTTTTTATAATGGTGCATTGTTTCAAAGCAGCTCAACATGATATGATCTTGTAAGGCCAATCCCACACTGACAGTGGAAAGGAAAAACCCCCTAAATATAGAAGGAAGAAACCTTGGGAGGACCCGACCTGCTTCGGTGAGGTCAAAGGTTTTGGGGCACAAACCTAAAGGTGGCTAAAATTATTAAGATACAAACCACACGTGACCAAAAGTATTGAGCCACGTTTCGTTTCAATTTGCGTTTTCCTAACTGTTTGCACGTTTTTCAGATTTAGGGTGGTCGTATTATTTTATAATTAAGGTGGGGTTTCAGGTTCTGTTCTTCACCCACCCCTGAGTCACAGAGCAGGAATTCGGTTTAAACCCAATTTAGTGCTTAACTGGAGCAAGCTGTGAGGTTTAGAAGGTGATTTAGAGAAACTGTAAGAAATCATTTTAATTACGGTTGTAGCCAATCGATGTATGTTTTTGCTACATAAATCATACACGGGACTTAAGGAGCAAATATTTCCCAAATTCGTTGTCACCCTGTTATGCCCGGCTTTGACTTGTAAACCAGAGGCTGTTTATTGTTCGAAACGGTGAAGCGGCAGAAGCTTTTGGCATTTCGTTATTAAAGCCAGAAAGTAACGTCATTAAGAGATGACGATCTCAGGGCCTTCCTCCATCAGTCTGCACCGCTTTCTTATTTGGTTTATTTCTTTTCCTCTCTGGAGCCATGAGTCATGTCCAAATAACAATTGCTTTTCAACAGAACAAGGCAAGTAATAATGTTTTTGCTGACCAGGCGTTTAAAGGAAAGTGAAGTGACAAGTTTATTAAATAAACAGCTTTAACGCGGCTGGAAGCGTTTAATGAAACAATAAGAAAATCTCATTTCAGGTTCTGAGGTTTGAACCTTTTCACTGCGAACTGCAGGCCGTCTTACGCTCGTGCTCTTCACCGTTTCTCTGATTCCTAACGTTTTTTGTTTTTTTTTAATGATAGGCTATAACACTCGATTTCCAGCAAACCGGATTCGGTTCTCGTGACACAAAGAGAAAAAAAAAAAAAAACGGTACAGGGGACTTCAGAAACAATCGCAAATCACAGACTGCATGTGACGGAGTCATTAACATGAATAGAAACTGTAAATGTACGTACATGTGAAGGGTTTGGGCAAAAGCAGGCGCTTCTCGCCAGGGCAGGCACCGAGCCCCGGCCACCCTTTTTTTAAATACATGTAAAAATGTGTAAATACACTTTGAAAAAATGCCAATACTCTTCAACGTCAACCGGCCCTGCGGGAAGTGCCAGCACCTGCTAAATTAAAGTGTGTGTGTTCATTCGGTTCAATTCGATTTTATTTCTATAGCGCTTTTCACAACGGAGCATTGCCTCGAAGCAGCTTTACAAGCCGAACCCAAATTGAGCGAGCCTGGGGCGACAGTGGAAAGGAAAAACTCCCTGAAAGTAGAAGAAAGAAACCTTGGGAGGAACCAAGACTCAAAAAGGGACCTGACCTGCATGGGCGGCCCAGATGTTTATTAAATAAGTACTCAATATATATAATTTAAATTAATAACAATATTTAGATTGGTAACAAAATAAATAACTAAATAGATTTTTAATTCAGTCCTCAGTGGGAGGTCCTTGGGGTCACATCGTCTCTTAGTGACTAAATAACTGAGGTAGTTCCTGTGCTCTGGTGGGACTGGGTTCTGTTGATGGAGACCAGTATAGGTGATGCTGAGGTGGAGGAACATCTAA
>JAUZST010003546.1:0-17076 GCA_034779995.1 Parotocinclus haroldoi | reverse complement strand
ATGATTATTATGATTATTATTATTATTATTATTATGCTTATTATCATTATGATTATGATTATGATTATTATTATCATTATTATTATTATTATTATTATTATGATTATTATGATTATTATGATTATTATGAATATTATTATTATTATGATTATGATTATGATCATGATTATTATGATTATTATTATTATGATGATGATGATGATGATTATTATTATTATGATGATGATGATGATGATTATTATTATTATGATTATGATTATTATTATTATTATTATGATTATGATTATTATTATTATTATGATTATTATTATTATGATTATTATTATTATTATTATTATTATTATTATTATTATTATACACTGTTGTATTTTTCGTCCATTGATTCATTTGAACTTTTTTAAAGACGCTTTTTTTTAACGACACCTTTTTTTTTTTGTTGTTGCTTTTACTAGGAATTAGAAAAATCGAAGAAAAAAAAAAGATGATTTGAACATTTTCGATCTCACATTAAATCGACGCTTTTAAATCAAACCTAATTTATAATCGTTTGTTTTTTCTTATGCGTTGTATTTTTTTTTTTTCTCTTTCCATGTTTATTATATTTAGGTTTTATACGTAATAGAAATACTTTGTTTATAATACATGTTGCTATGTTAGATACATTTACATTATCAAACATTCTTAGGTTTCCTTTTTGTTTGTTTGTTTGTTTGTTTTTAATTAATTCTGCTCTAAATTGGGGGGGAGGGGAGGGGAGGGATCAAAGATGAACATTTAAAAGAACGATTCAGATAAACTATGAATAAATGACATTCCATTGACTGTTTGGATTCATTGAACCATTGTTAGGTCGTTCGCATTAGCCTTATTTTATTTTTTTTTATTATGTTTTTTGTTTTTTTTTGGAGGCGTTTTGACATCGGATTCTTGTGACTAACATGATTTTGTAATTCAATTCAATTCGGTTTGATTTCTGTAGCGCTTTTTACAACGTAGCATCGTCTCAAAGCGGCAATACACCAATACGTGATCTTAAAATCCCGATCCCAAGCTGAGCGAGCCCAGGGCGACAGCGGCAAGGAAAAAACTCCCCGAAAAGGGTAGGAAGAAACCTCGGGAGGAACCAAGACTCAACAGGGGACCCGTCCTCCATGGGCGGCCTAGTATGATGATGCTAATTAAATAAATACGAAATGTATAATAAATCATAGCCAGATTAGTTTCAAATAAATAACACATTATGAATAAGATTGAAATTAGTAATAGAAAAATGATAAAATAATCTAAACTATAAAACAAAACGGATTAAACATAGTCTGCCTTTAATGCATATGTTTTTTGGGGTCTGTTTTTTTTGGGGGCGGGGTTTAGAACGTTGGTTATTACGACCTGACCGGTCAGGACGTAGCGGTGTGGCACGTCCCTAACAATGACCGACTGGACCAGTGGAAGAAGACAGCGTTCCTGCGCTACCACACAGAGACGGCCTTCCTCACTCAGTACGGAGGGAACCTGTACCAGCTTTATAAGGTCCGGACCCCTTTAAGCCCAATGAGAGCGTCTCGGTCCGGACAATGTGGGACCTAACGGTGTGTTTTATCCCCTCAGCGTTTTCCTGTCGTTTATAACGTGGCTTCCTGTCCGTCCGGCCACGGACCCTCCGTCCCGGTCGTATACGACTCCGGCAATGCCAAGTTCAACCATGACCTGTACGGACCCAACGTTAGAGGTGCCATTAAACCTGACCTGGAACCATGTTACATAACCGTTAGAACCATGCTGTAAACATCTCTGTGTGTGTGTGTGTGTGTGTGTGTGTGTGTGTGTGTGTGTGTGTGTGTGTGTGTGTGTGTACAAAACAGTCATAACATTTAAACCACTGAGAGCTGAAGTGGCCATTGTGGCAGGGACAGGGAACGTAACTAAACGTTGCTGCTGTATTCCCACATGCCCGCACTCTGTGTTCAGGGATTATTTGAGGATCATAAAAGAAAGTGTCAGTGTTGACCTGGCCACCAAATTCCCCCGATCCTAATATGAATGAGCTTCTGTGGGCTGTGCTGGACAAACGGTGCTGCTCTATCGAGACCATTTGTGACTTAAGCAGTGTATTGTCCAGCTGAATGAAGCCCCAGTCGTTAATGAAGACTATTGTTATGAACTCGTTTGTTTAAATTGTTTAGGTAGGTTGTACGAGTCGGAGTAACATCAACAGGAATAACACGAACGCCAGGATTTAATGTTTAACAGCACATTGTCCAGAGCATCACACTGTGAATGTTATGGCTGATGGCACAAAGCCATTTTAATGCTACAATGACGCAACTTGGAATGTTAGCTTTGCAAACATTGTACAAAAAGTCTTCCTGTCCTAATCTCGTGTGGCGGAGAGGGCACAACTCCTAGTCAGAAAGCCATTTCATTATTGAAGGACTTTGCACACACTTACTTCTAAGGAATTGGAATTGAGAGAAGCTAAGACACCAGCTAGCATGACTTATGAAAGGAACCCGAGTCGAAGGAGGGAACCCACATGGATGTAGGAAGATCCTCCCTGCTCGAGACACTGGAATTTACTGAATTTAATTTTCCATCACAGTCATTTCTTGGATGTTTTACTTTCCAGCTCCACTTGTAAATAATGTGCGTTATAATGGAAAAGGTCTTGTGCTTGTACACTGCCATCTAGTGGCCATAGAAACGAAACGCAGTCAGTCAATCGAGCAAGTCCCATATACAAAAGTAAATTCTATTATAAAAAACATATTCAGCAGAAAAGTTGGTCTAAAACGACGTAATTTCTACACAGTTTCCCTTTACCCTAAGCCTTCCAAAAGAGGTTTGGTGGCCAAATGTAACTGATTTTGTGATCGACTTACAGCTAATGGAGCTAATGCTAATAGAGTTAAGCTAATTACAGTCACATTGAGTACACTAGTTTCATAATTACAAAGATATTGTAATGCAGGTTATAAAGGTTTGCGTCTGTAAAGGTCGGCATATTCAGAGGGGGAAATGGCCAGTGAGATTTCTTAGTAAAACTGCAAACTGCTTGCCAGTTTTAATGTGAACGTTCACAGTGCGACCATAAAGTTCACAGTTCTACTGCGATTTTTTTATTTATTTCATGGTTCTACTGTCAAATTCCATAGTACAATAGTAAACATAGTTAACTATGAACTGACCATAGATTAAATTACAGTTCTACTATGAATTTTGATGGCAATTTCATTCAAAATTTCATTTTTCTCCTGTCAAAATTCACGGTACGTTTTCCCTGTGTTTCCTCAAATATCATAATTAACTAATTATTTCAATATCATAAGTTTAGTCTTGATCCACCGCTGTCCACAAGGGGTCATAGTTAACCCGCAGTAGGCCTATTGTCTGATTCAAAGCAAAAGCAGGGTCTTCAGTATACTCCCTTTTGTTTTTGGGGTTTTTTTTCTTTGGGGGGAGGGGGGGCATGTGCCCCACTAAAATCACAACAAAAAGAAAGTCATAAAGCTTTTGATGTTATCTACTGGACCCACCACGCCAATTCACTGCAGGCACTCTCGGAACTGAATTCAAATTAATTTTTGTGAGCAGTATATAATCTACCAGGTTCGTTTCTAAACTACAGCCTTTTAAAAAACTGGGCCGTACACAAGATTTGAGAGGGGCACTGCCGTATGCCCCAGCCAGTTGTACAGATGGCAAACATCTGGTTAGAAAAATGAAATAGGATAATTGGTTTAACACCAAAGAAGTGGCCGTTACTCTGCAGTGTATGAGAGAACAAATGAACAATAATGAAGTAATTCTTAATTAGGTTTATTAATTTTAGATTGTGGTTAATTATTATTCATTCATTATCTTCCGCTTAATCCACACCGGGTCGGCAACGCTGGGTGCAAGGGCAGAAACACCCCTAGGCGAGGCATCAATCCATCATAGGACACACATACACACAGTCATACTCACATTCACACACTGAGGGCTACTTTAGAGACACCAATTAACCTAACACGCATGTATTTGGACTGTGGGAGGAAACCGGAGTACCCGAAGACCCGAAGTACCACGGAGACACGGGGAGGACCCAGGCCACTCCACCCTGGGATTGGGATTCTTGCTGTGAGGCAGCGGAGCCGCCCCACCAAACCACGGTGCTGCCTTTAATTATTATTATTATTATTATTATTATTATTATTATTATTATTACAGTTACAGAAGGATGTGCAGGGAATATAATAATAATATGAATTATTTTAACAGCTTGCTGGTACCTCTATTCCATGCACATACCTTGGATGTGAAGCGTTGCTATTTGCTCTGCTATTTGCTCTGCGGCTCCATAATTATTTTTCTGTGTGAAATAAACCTGCCCTCAGAAATTCCCTGTCAAACTTCAGACTTAATCCAAACGAGCATTGTATTATTGAGATTGTATTGTTGTATAGTCATTGCTATGCTACTATACTATACAGCATGCGTACCCAGTTACCATGGTAACGACATGAAGAAAGGACAGGGGGGAAAAAAGTGAAGAAAGAAAAAGTCAGGGCTGTTTCCATTTTCACAGAAATATGATTACAGAGGGCAAAAGAAACCAAGAGGTTGAAAGTGGCTGGAAAAAAGAACACCGAGTCCGTTTCCCTCCCTCTGTGTTAATTAGCACAGGGTCAGCTGCTTCGTATGCGGGGTGCAGGGTTTGCTTTTCACAGGCTGCAGAATTCGGGGGCATCTTATTAGTTGCATTGGCTGCGAAAGCGAGGCTAACACCACGGATGGGCCATTATGTTTCTGAAAGGGAGAGGTGCACTAAAATAAAACAACATTCAATTGCTTTTTTGTATTTAAATTCGTAAGTCAGTTCATGGTGGTGGAGGGTCCTAACAGACAGCACAGGGAACAAGGTGGGATTCAACATCAGACAGGGATGCTAAATGACTTATGAACGTGGACGCAAAACCAGAAAAGGCTGGGACAGTATGTAAAATGCAGAAATGCAGTGTTTCTTATGTTTGCTTTTTTCAGTCACAAATACCTCTATTTCACTGCAGTAAAAGAATCAGATATTTCATGTTGTATTTGGTCAGCTTAATGCATTTCAGACCTGCATAACATTCCAAAAAATGTTGGGATGGTGAAGCATTTCCAAGTTTCTGAGATGACGGTCCATCCTAGATGCCTCCGAGCACAGAGAAGTGGGCGGAGCTCGTGGACATGGTTAACAGGAGGCTTGTTTTTTGGTGCAGTAAAGTTGTAAGCGGTGTTTGTGAACGTAACTCTGTGTTGTAGAGCTGGATAAAGGTTGGGTAAAGTAATCCCTTACCCACGTGCTCCTGTCAGACACTGATGAACAACCGTTCTTGATGCAGTGTCGTCTGAGGGAGCGTAGAGAGATCACCCCTGTTCAGTTTAGGCTTGTATCCTTACCCTTTATGCACTGAAATTTCTCCAGTGTTTCTCCTTCCACCTCTGGATCGTTTAATATGAATAAATATGCAAATAAATAATATTGTGCACTGTGGAGGAAGAAATATGAAAATCCCTTTTAATCCTTCTTTGGATGAACATTTTCTCACATATTTGTCGATAAACTGGAGTTCCTCTGATCATTTCAAAGCCTCAGCCTTTCTTGGATGCTCCTGTTGTAAAAAATCATAATTATAATAACCTCTTATTATGATAAAAATCACATAATTATTTAGTTTTTTTTACCTCATTACTAGCCCTAAATTGCCCCCATTTCACCTTTTTTTGGAATGGTTTTCAGGCCTGAAATACAGGAATGTATGTATATTAAAAACGAAATGATCATCATAGGCAAGACAAGACTGGGTTCATACTGTCTGTAATGACATAAAAGCCAAAGCAAATCTAAGATCCACTGCATATTTGCATTTTCATTTGCATTTTGAATGCACTTGTCGCTGTAATCATAAAAAAAAAAATCCTAATATCACTGCTTTGAAACTATCGACTCTAGAGCTCTTCAGTTCTCATGTTTCAGCTCTTCCTCATATTTCGGCCTTTGCACTCTTCACACAAGGCACGTTTAACTTAGGCCTCTGGTAGCCACAGCCATCTCAGAGACAAATTGTTTCAACATAATTTTGGTCATCCAGATCCCCCCTGAGCCTGAAATGGGCAGCGGCTCTACTGAAGTGTACCGGCCGAAGTAATTAACTCAAATAACACAAGTAAGATCCAAACAGTCTGTGGCTGCTTTTTGGAGCTACAGAGAGCAGAAAATAGAAGTGATAAGCTGAGCAATTGTTCCAGTGGAGACAGGAGGACAACTGCAGCATGATGTGAGCACGAGGAATTGCAGACTGGCTGGAATATCCGGTGACCTTCACTTAGTCAACGTACTCTCACACGTTCGCCTTCAGAACCGCCTTTGATTCAACGCGGTGCAGGAAACCTTCCTCCGACATTTCGGGCCACGTTGCGTTGCGTGACTCCGTTGAGTGCCCCACCGAACTGAGATAGGGGTCAGGTCCAACTTCAAACCAACGTCATGTCATGGCTTTCTAACTAAACTCTATCTTTGGGTTTCAGACGCCTCTTCACTCGAGTAATTTGGACAAAAGTCTGCTTGTTTTTTTGGGGTTTTTTTCCCCCCATACTCGAACAAAGAAAGCACTCGATGGTACGATCGTTCCAAGACGATGCAAGTAATCATCTCGGTGGCTATATAGTTTCGCTTTATTTTCACTCATTTCAGGTCGTCTATGTATTCATCCATCCATTATCTTCAGCTTAATCCACACGATGCCCAACCGGCAACTCTTAGGACACACACACACACACTATGGGCCACTTTAGAGACACCAGTTAACCTAACACGCATGTCTTTGGACTGGGCGGAGTACACGGAGTAAACCCACGCAGACACAGGGAGGACATGCAGACTCCACAGAAAAGACTTAGGACATACTGGGATTGAACCCTGGGATTGGACCTTCTTGCTGTGAGGCAGCGGTGCCGCCCCACCGAGCCCCCGTGCCGCCCCTCATGTATTTATTTATTCGTATTTAGATATTTAGGCTGTATTAATGTAGGTGTACAAAACGTTCATTTAAGCCAAAGCTGCATGAGGAACCCATTCTGCACTGAACACTGTTCTCCTCAGCCGTATGTGGCCATTACACTTTCTGTGCTTGGTATTTTTTTTTGGGGGGGGGTTGACTTCTGGAGAAACGTGTCACTAAACAGGATGTTTGTTTCTAAAGCAATATTTGTACCTGTTGAGGCATCCTCTAATTTGGGCTTTCCAGTCCTGTCGTTATGCTAAGCAAATGATGACAGGAGAGAAAAATAATTAAAGGATCGCACAGAAAAAAAGATGAAGGACAGCAGATGGAGCTCCGGTAATGTCTGCTTTGGTATGGTATGCAGTAAAATATCTCACAGCTGATTCACATGGATGAATGAAAGTAATAACAGGGTTCCATACAAGCAGTCCGTTGTAGCAATAATGTTCACGAGTTCAAGTCGTGGCTATGAGAACGCGGTAAACAAAAAGACAAGTCGGGAACATCTGCTTATTTCCAAATGCACGACATTACGCCTGGGAAACAAAAGGAAACTCCTGAGTGGAGATGATGATGGTCCTGTCTGGAAGCCTTCATTATCTGGTACCTAGCTGCAGATGCAGATGTTCTCCAACAGTCACACGTGTCCTACAAAACGGTTCAAACGAGCACCCGAGCGAATTAATATTTATAATGTGATGTGTTTATTTTAAAACAAAAGAACAAAACCTGTTCAGAGTGTAATAGTTTAATGTGTGTGAATAGAGGCAGCTGGTAAAAGCACTTAAAACACGATTTATGTGGGGGGTTTTTTTTCCACTTTAGCACTTATTTGTCAGCGGTCTTCTGCTGACCCCCGGAGAGGTAAAACCACAGAGAGCCATTCCTCCACTTTTTATTTTTGGATATATATTTTTATTTTCATGCTTTTAATTTATACTCCTTGCTCAAAAGAAGGGATCGAATGTTGCCCATGCAATAAAAAGATCCATAAGGGTTCTTTCTAAAAAAACAAACAAACATGAAATACAAACCTAACCCTTAACCCAACCCAACCCCCCAAACCCTAACCTAACCCTAAACCCTAACTCCCGACTCTAACCCTAACCCTAACCCAACCCAACCCCCAAACCCTAACCTAACCCTAAATCCTAACCCTAAACCCTAACTCCCGACTCTAACCCTAACCCAACCCAACCCCCCAAACCCTAACCTAACCCTAATCCAAATCCTTGTGGTAATTGTATATAATGGATATGTAAAAACAAAATAAACACTGTGACCCAATTTTGGATACTCATTCTAATTAAAGGTTATGGCTATAACAAAACCAAATCATTGTCCTAAATCATGACAAGGCCCTCTGCTACATGACTAAATGGAAATGTAAAACATTTGTACTCAGATGCAGCACTTTATGCAGAGCGTTATGGAGTTATGCGATGGAAGCTCATGCAGTAGAAACGTGAGTACAAAGAAATCCATACATTTATTCATTCGTTCATTCATTATCTTCTGCTTAATCCACACGGGGTCAAAGGGCCAGCCAGTGCCCACCCGGCAACTCTGGGCGCAAGGGTAGGTACAACCCTAGACGGGGAGCCAATCCATCGTATGGCACACACACAGTCACACACTAAGGGGCACTTATAGAGACACCAATTATCCTAACATGCATGCTTTGGACTGTGGGAGGAAACCGGAGTACCCGGAGTAAACCCACGCAGACATGGGGAGGAACCAGCCCGCTCCGCCCTGGGATTGAACCCTCCCTGAAATGAAATGCTCCTTCTTGCTGTGAGGCACCATGCTGCCTTGAAATCCATTCTGTAAAGGTAAATATTGGGGGAGGATCAATATCGATCCGGGCTTTCATTTCAGAGCAGGGAAAGGTAAGCATTTGATCCGACCTGTTTTTCCTGACTCTTTCAGCCTGGCCATTACCACCCCCACCCAAAGCCCCCCCATACCCCCCCCCCCTTCCCGGTACAAAGTAGGTTCCTCGCAGTTCCCATGTTCCCAAATCATATAGTACGTCTTTGCATATAACTGTAGGCTGTATAGATTTGGAATTCAATCCTCAAAAAGTTAAGCTACCCACACAGATTTGGCCAGTCCGTGTGTATAATTCACCACCGTCCACCGTCAGCTAAAATGTAGCTTTATAGCTGGAGTTTCGTTAAATATTACAGCTGGTAGCGCGTGAGAAGACACCGGTGCATTGCGATAGCTCACACACTCAATATCTTTGGCAAGGAGATTAGGCTGGAGATCCGTGACTTGGAACAAAATGGAGATATAACAATGAATCAGGAGACTGCACAAGAGGGCCGTAACTCCCTACTGCTAATCCACTCCGAATTTACTCCCACTGACACCAGCCAGAGTGCTGCCAGTACGCAACTCCATTAGGACTGAAAAATCTCTCACATTCTCACAATCATAAAACATCCCGAGGGTCAGGAATCGACTGATTCAGATTGAACAAACAAGCAGAGAATTCATTATAAAAGGGGGATTTAAGCCGAATGTGGTTCAGATAAAGAACAAATCTACACCATTAAGGCTTTAAGGATAAAAAAAAGTCTGCTCTACTGTACGTTCAAAACTTTTCAGATGCTTTTCTAAAGGTCTCAGGACCGAATTAACATGATATAATCTTAATCTTGGTTTATAAGAGCAGCCTCTTCTCAGTTGTATAGTTTTTTTTATTGTTTGCTCTCTCTCTCTCTCTCTCTCTCTCTCTCTCTCTCTCTCTCTCTCTCTCTGTCACGGAAATTAGGGGATATTTAAAAAAAAGAATAGGTATAAAAATATAACATGAAACTACACTCTTACATCCGACGGTTTACGAGCATATTTTCCCATCACTAGAGGGCGCTATAACAATAAGCAATAACCAGTGTTAAAGAGCGATAATATAAAATTACAATTAAACCTCCATTGTAAAACTTTGACTTTCTCCAGCAGGTTTTTCTACATCTATTAGTTACCACTTAAATCTGTTAAGCACTTCAAATTGTAGTATCGTATCAAATTATAAAAGAAGCTAACGTTTTATTTCTTTAGTCATCCCCAGTTTTTATTAACATGAAACGAGTTTGGCTTTTGACCACTTTCAATATACTTTCAACATCCTAATTATTGGTTTGCTTCTGATTTTTTTATATAGTTGCCTACCAATATAAGAAACGTAGTGTTTTTGCTGTAAGAAAGTACCAAAAATCAGGGGATATTTCATCTGAAATATGTCCTGGTTTTGTGAGCACTATATTTAAATGGCCAATTTGGATATATTTTTTATGGATGTAAAGCTAAATAAAATAAAATACACAAATAAAACTAAATCAAATATCGGAATGATTATTAAATTAATACCATTGATACCAGATTCCGCGACGTTAGCTTTATACCTATTTTAATCTTACAGCGTCAGTATATTTATAATATATTAGTAAATTTACAAGAAACATTACAGGAATTGAACGTAAAATATTAAATACATCGAATATATTTAGTTTATATAAGTGTATATGTAAGCTTTTATATTTTAATAGTTTTCATCGGTTAAATATGCCGATAATAAACACTATAATCTATTGTGATTATTTCACTTTTCAGCCTATAAACTTTCCTTCTTCTTTACGCTCACATCGTTTTTCGTCCCGACTCCTTGATGGACGTTTGTCTCATCCAATCACAAGTCTGGGAGCGCATTCCAGTGAAAGCTGTCGTCCAATGGTGTGAGAGGAGGCGTGGTTTATCCGCTTCACTCGGATCGGAATGGAGTTTAATGGGAGTGCAGCAGCCGCTGGAGGAGATGGTGCACCTTACCGCGGGCGCGTGCGAGAGCGCGTTACGAAACCGCGCAGCTTAATTCAACTTTTTCCAGCGCGTTAGAAGGTTTCGGTGGCTTTATTGACCAGCACGGCGCCTGTTGTTGGGTAGAAATGGCTGTAGGCATGCCTAGGAGCGGTATGTATCTGTTTTCTTGCTTGTTTCTCCAGGCGTGGAGTTTGGTGGCGGTTTCCCACGCGCGGGGCTTTGACAGTTTGGGACTGACCTATGCTCTCAAGCCGGAGCTGTCCGAGGACGCCATACTAGTTGCCAACAATGGAATCCGTGTTCCCTTTGGGAGATCTGTTTTCATCGACCCCATTAATGACCTAGTCCTTCAGGTCCGACCAGGAGACAAGTGCACCATCACAGTCCTGGACAACGACCCATTGTCTCAGAAACCGGGTCAGCTCAGCCCGAAAAAGTTTCCGTGCGAGTTCGGACCCAGTGACGTCAAGTACGCACACTTTGGGTCCCGGAGCCCCTCTAAGGACCGGGTTAGACTCCAGCTCAGGTACGACACCCAGACGGACACGGTGATCATCCCGTTCATGATGGAAGTGGAGGTGATGTTCACCCAGTTGGAGATCCTGACCAAAAACATGCCTCTGACTGTCGAGAAGCTTCTAGGTGTCAGTAACCCTATTGATAAGAAGATCCTCGAGTTTGCCTTTGACAGAAACGTGCATCAGTGCAAGGTGAGCTCTCTCGCGAACGCCGGGGTTCTGCCCAGGTACGGGAAGCTCGTCGATGAAGGTAAACTGGGCAAAATGATCGACTGTGATGAATTCACCAGGCTGAACATTCGCTATCGCCATACCTTTACTCAGCGCTCTCCGAACCGCGATTACGTCCCGATGTACGTGGAGCTACAAGACAAGGAGAGCAACGTCCTGAAGCAGGAGTTCTTCCAAGTTATGGTGCGGATTAGAGAAGGCGAGGAGAACACTGCTCCCAAGCCTAGTTTCGTGGCCATGATGATGATGGAAGTGGACCAGTTTGTGATGACCGCCGTAACGCCCGACATGCTCGCCGCGGAGGACGTCGAGTCCGACCCCGACGACCTGATCTTTAACATCACCTCTCCTCTGTCGTTCGAGGAGGGCTACATCGTAAGCACAGACGACAGAAACCTGCCCATCACGTCCTTTTATCAGGGAGATCTGAAGAATCTCAAAATAGCCTACAAGCCTCCGGCCGAGGACTCGGATGCCGAGAGGCTTATCCAAATCGAGTTCGTGGTGGTGGACACAGAGGGGGCTGTTTCTGACCCGTTCGCGTTTATGATCGTAGTCAAGCCCATGAACACCCTGGCCCCCGTCGTGACCCACAACACCGGCCAGCTGCTCTACGAGGGCCAGTCTAGACCGCTGTCTAGTTTGCAGAACCTCCAGATCAGCGACGAGGACAATCTAAACGACGTAAAGGTGACCGTGATTAACGGACTGAGGCACGGAGAGCTCAGCGTGATAGGATCCAGGAACAAATTCTTTACGCCTGCCGATCTGGATCATGGCACGGTGATCTACCAGCATGACGGGAGCGACACTTACAGCGACAACATCGTTTTCCGGATGACGGACGGCAAACACGAGGTGGAATTTCTCTTCCCGATAACCGTGGTGCCGACAGACGACGAGCCGCCAATCGTCAACGCCAACACCGGGTTGGTGATTTTCAAAAATCAGATGATGCAGATCTCCCCGCTGATGCTCAGCGCCGCTGATATCGACTCCGAAGACCTGACCATCAAGTTCATCATGGTGGCGCCTTTCTCGACGCTCGGGGAGGTGCTGCTCCGCCAGTCGGATGCTCCAGAGGATCCGTCCACGTGGAGGTTCAACTCGGATGATGAGATGTACGAGAAAGCAGTGACGGAGTGGTTTCAGCAAGATATCACGGACGGGAAGGTCTTTTACAGGCACGTCGGGCCTCATAGCCCCGAAGCCGTCATGGATCAGTTCAATTTCCGAGTCCAGGATGACAACGACCCGCCAAATCAGTCGGGGGAAAACTCTTTCGTCATTAAAATCCTCCCGATTGACGACATCCCGCCGGAGCTTTACCCTGGCTCGACGCTACAGCTGACCGTTCACGAATACCACCTGACGTTCTTCCGTAAGAAATTCATACGCTACACTGACTTGGACTCGGATGACCGAGATTTGAAATACACCATCACCCAGCCGCCCACGGACACGGACGAGAACAGCCCTGGCGTTCTAGGATCCATCGTTCTGACCGAGAGCCCGAACACGGAGGTCACCGAGTTCACTCAGGCGCAGATTAATCACCATAAGATAGCGTACAAGCCGCCAGACCTGGAGCTGGGAATAACTCCGCACGTTGTGCAGTTCCACTACACGGTGGAAGACATGGCAGGAAACGCCGCCGACGGGGTATTCACAATTTTCCTTCAACCGGTCGACAACAAGCCACCTCAGATTACAAACACAGGCTTCAGCGTGTCGGAGCGTGGCATGCACGTTATCACTCACAGCGAGCTCCACACCGCAGATCCTGACACCGATAGCACAAAGATATTGTTCACGCTCAGCCAGCCTCCTCGGCATGGGCACGTCCAGCACACCTTCACCGCCCTGAGCAAAGGAGAGTCGTTTAACCTGGAGGACATTTCCAACGGCAGGATTTCCTACGTCCACAACGGAGACGAGGCAACCCATGACTTCTTCCAGGTTGACGTTAGTGACGGAGTCCACGTGGTCCCGATTACCGTGAAGATAAACGTGAAGCTCATCGATGACGAGGCACCAGTTCTTAGCCTTCCGGTCGGTACCATCGGCTCCTACGTTGACGTCTTGGAGAACGGCGCTACGGAGATCACGGCCAACGTCATACAAGGACGAGACGAAGACACGGATGACCGCAGACTGACCTTTATAGTGGAGGACCCACCCGCTTTTGGTGAAATCCTTGTCAATGGCGTACCAGCCAACAGTTTCACTCAAGCGGATATCATCAACGGTTTAGTCGTCTACACGCACACGAGCGGTGAGATCGGGCTTACGACCAAAGAGGACTTCTTTAATTTGACCCTGACGGATATGTCCGACGAGTGGACCGTGGGAGGCAACCAAATCAAAGGTGTCCGGGTGCACGTAACCATCCTGCCCATCGACAGCCAAGCGCCCGAGGTGTTTGTGGGCAACCAGTTCAGTGTCGTCGAGGGTGAAAAGAACGTCATTAAGATAGCGCATATCAGCGCGGCTGATATGGACACTCCCAACGACGACCTGTTGTGCACCATCATCGTTCAGCCGACGGCGGGCTACCTGGAGAACATCTCACCAGCTCCGGGGTCCGAAAAGTCCAGATCTGGAACGGCAATCAGTGCGTTCACCCTCAAGGACATCAAGCAGAACCACATCTATTATGTGCAAAGCATCCACAAGGGGGTGGAGCCAGTGGAGGACAGGTTCACGTTCAGGTGCTCGGATGGCATCAATTTCTCCGAAAGACACTTTTTCCCCATCGTGATCATCCCGTCCAACGACGAGAAGCCGGAGATCCACATGAGGGAGTTCGTGGTGATGGAGGGCATGAACGTCGTCGTGGACACCCCGTTGTTGAACGGCGTCGATGCGGATGTTCCTACCGATGAGCTGACCTTTATTATCACGGAACCCCCAAAACACGGCTCCGTTATAAACCAGCTGACCTCCGGAACCGTTCCTGTAACCAACTTTACCCTGGATCAGATCCGAGAGGCCTCTAGCATTGTTTACGAGCACGATGATACAGAAACCACGGAGGACAGTTTCGGCATTCTCCTCACAGACGGCAAGTTCACCGTCGAGAAGACGGTCATCGTTATGGTCATCCCGGTGGACGATGAGACGCCGAGGATGGCGATAAACGACGGCCTCGAAGTCGACATAGGAGAGGTCAAGCAAATCAACAACAGAGTTTTAAAAGCGACAGACCTGGATTCCGAGGACAGCACCCTAACGTACGTCGTCCGATTCGGCCCCAGTCAGGGCATTTTACAAAAACAGACCCCGTCTGGAACCCTGCAGAACATAAGCGTCGGCATGAATTTTACGCAAGGCGAGGTCGATCAGAATCTAATCATCTACGTTCACGACGGGCAGGAAGGAGTCCGAGACCTTATCAAATTCGACGTCACCGACGGCATCAATCCCTTGATTGACCGCTACTTCTACGTAAGCGTGGGTGGAATAGACATGGTGTTCCCTGATGTCGTTAGCAAAGGGGTTTCTCTGAAAGAAGGGGGTAGAGTGACCCTAACCACTGATCTTCTTAGTACCAGTGACCTCAACAGTCCGGATGAGCACTTGGTCTTCACCGTCACTCGTGCCCCGGTGAGAGGCCACTTGGAGTGCACCGATTCGCCAGGCATGCCCATCACCTCGTTCACCCAGCTCCAGCTGGCAGGCAGCAAGGTTTATTACATCCACACTGCAGATGACGAGGTTAAAATGGACAGCTTCGAATTCGAAGTGACGGACGGCTATAACCCGGTTTTCCGGACGTTCCGCATTTCCATATCGGACGTCGACAACAAGAAACCCGTGGTCACCATTCACGGGCTGGTTGTCAGCGAGGGGAAGAGCAAGCTCATCACTCCGTTTGAGCTGACCGTAGAGGATCGCGACACGCTCGATCCCTTTCTCAAGTTCTCCGTCACCCAGTTGCCCCTTCGTGGAAAACTGCTGTTCAACAACACGCGTCCCGTCGCTTCCTTCACCAAGCAGGACCTCAACGAGAACCTGATCACCTACAAGCACGATGGCACGGAGTCTGCGTCGGACAGCTTCTCCTTCACCGTCACAGATGGAACCCATACTGACTTTTACGTCTTCCCGGACACGGTGTTCGAGACCCGCAAGCCGCAGACGATGAAAATCACTGTTCTTTCTGAGGACAACGGTGTCCCACAGATTGTGGTCAACAAGGGTGGCACCACGTTGAAAACGCTGCCCACCGGTCACCTAGGATTTGTCATCACTACTAAAGCACTTAAGGCCGAAGACAGGGACAGTCCTCCTGGAGCCGTTACTTTCAGAGTAACCGTGGGCACAGAGCATGGCTACCTCATCGACCTGGGCAAGGGAAATGCCACCATCACTACATTCACGCAGGGTAAGAACAGGTTATGCTGGTAAACATCTTTAGGGCCTAGAAAAGGCAGTGGCTCAAATGCGTTTATTTAAACCTATCGAAGGGGTAGAAATAAAAACTGTAAAGGTAAGTCAAGTCACATTTACTTCTAGACTGATTTTATAATGGAGCATCGTCTCAAAGACGCTGATTATCGTCTAACATCTAGGGCCGGTGCCTAACTGAGCAAACCTAGTGACAGCGGCAAGGAAAAACCCTCTTAACGTTATTAGGAAGAAACCTTGGAAGGACCAAGCATCAAAAAGGAAAGGGACCCGTCCTGCTTGGGGGGCTTAAATGATTCGTGTAAGAATGAAATGAATTGATCCAAATACGTCTGTAGTAATGGTTCAAAAAACAGGAGCGTAAATAAATAAAATACTGAAGAAAATAACGTGAAATATTCGCATCCCCATCATTCGCTTCCTAGCGGGATACTTGTTGAGAAGGTTCTTGGTGGTATGAGGTATAGAAAACCAACACTGTACACTTTATAGCTCAGTGTTTGTACAGTGCATCTGCAGAATTTTATTTTATTTGGCCAAAAATTCGAACAGAAATTCAGACTTCGAACATGGGCACCTTAAATGAAACACTTAATGGTGCGATCTTCCAAAGACGATGCACGTGATCTAGTCAACACCAACGCGGTATGCCAATCACCATAAAAAGACCAAAAGTAGTGCAAGATCATGAGTATATTATATTTATATATATTAATTCTGCTCACAAAAATAAGGACATATTTTAAATGACATTTTGATATATATATATGGATAGATATATAGATATATAGATTGATAGAGAGAGAGAGAGAGAGCTGATTTTCGCTGTTTCGCGGTTTTTTGGGGAACTCGATCTGCACCTGCGTAGTTCGTGTGGTATGCATTTGATGAACTTTTACATTGAAAAATCACAAATTTTACAAAACAAATATATTAAAATATGAATTCTAACAATAAAGGAATGTTATAAATCCTAAAATATGACGATTTACAGTAAACGGCGTATTTACTCGGCGGATGAATACTCACCAAAAACGAGAAGTAAGACCAGAGCGTCGGCCGCC
>JAUZST010003545.1:0-17078 GCA_034779995.1 Parotocinclus haroldoi | reverse complement strand
TAAAGAAACAAGCCAATCGTTCGCCGCGGAGAACCAAAACAAAACGTCATTAAAGACGTAGGGAGAAAACGAAAACAACACTAAGGGATCGGGGTAAAATAACTAACCGCGGCGAACAAAGTAAAAAGGGCTCGCAGTGCGAACTCTAACACTAACAACCACATGACCAGGAAAATATTAGGCGGTGTTACCAGGCATTTGGACCGATTCTGATTCTCAAAACAGTAGAACATGTCTGAAGTCAAACGCACTTGACCATTCTACATTCAGATCTTTATTTGAAGAGGGTGTTACCGATAGATGCCATTCACACAATGGAGTTAAAGGTGGATGGCCAGCATCTAAATTTGTCTGACCTCTTGAAGCATCATCAACAAAGCTCAAGGAGACAGGCTGAAATATTCTCAAGCCCACTCATATCAGAGTGATTGACTTTCCAGTCAGGTACTCTGTCTGTCAGAGACCTGTTCTAGCACTGCCTCTGTTCTAGGCATGGCAGATTAGACTGTAAGTCCAAAGGGAAGCCAGAGGGCTTTTGCCTTTTGAAGCAATGTGCAGTCAAACCAATGCCATGGTGCAAGAGGTACCAACATGTCTGGTAACTTTTTTTTCAGTTTCATTTTTTTTCCTTTCCTGGGATATAATTCTAAACCAAGTGCTTGACCTTAACTGATGATTAGCTTTCAAGAGAGAATCAAAGAGAACACCTGTGACAGTTCATTCGGCACCTCAGTTCCATCCTTGGGGGATCTTGCAGAAGGAATTCTCTTTATCTGGAAAGACCATAGCTCCTAGGGACAGACTAATTCCAAACTCCTAGGGTGAACAGATCGAATCTTGTAATGAATTTTTAAATGGGCTGAATAAAACTATCCTATCAGAAGCTATGGCTGTGTCTGAATCAATGCGAACAGACTGGTATACTTTAGTAAGTAGGACATGATATTTGCCTATGGACCTAGAAGGTGTTTCTGCTTCCCACTGACCCATGAATTTTACTACATGACTTGACTACATTTCTGACTCTTACACATCATAGCCATATGTGCTTCACATAACTACTATATGGCCCAAGTTTGTTTCAGTAAAAGCAATTAAATTGTACTGAAGAAGCTGATGAAATTTTTTTCTTTAAATCTCATAACTATATTCCCCAAAATCCACCAATGAATCAATAGCACACATAATTGAATCTAATCGAAACTTTGTCATAAAAACACAACACATGCATGAAATAAGCCTCTCGGACATAAAATATTTACGTTGCACGTTTATGGTGGTAATAAATGTCTCCTGCAGATGGTGTTGCCTGAGGGGCTATAAACACCCACAGGGCATACAATGGGAATCATTCACTGAGAAGAGGTGGTACAGCGCAGTGAATGTCTATTTTGATGTTTGGAAAATTAGTTGTAAATCAGATATTAATGATGAGAAAATTGAGTGATTGCATTTGGGCGTGCCAAGGCCCAGCGTGAAGTAAGTAGCTGAATTTGAAGGAGTATTGAAGCATATTGTCATATGGGTCTACAACTAGTGGCAAATATCCCAATACTACTGGAAATTCTCATCAGAGTTGTAGCCCACCAATGAACCTGATGGACAGGGATGACTGGAATGTTTCACCGTTTGTATATATTGAATAAATAAATACTGCATCACTTCCAGGCAAGAATTGCTTCTAAAAGTCAACACAGGTCTTTTACAGCCAATTTCTGAGAGAACGCTTTGTAGATAACTGAGAACATACAGAGCAGAGTTACACACAAGACCTTGCCATGATGCCCAGTTGACAATAGGGCACAGACATTGGTCTGTTCATCAACGGAACATGTTGTCTGGTCAGTGCTATCTAGCAGTCACACATCTGGACTGTGCTGCAAAATCACCACATGCAAATTCACTTAAATATTTAAGACTACCACAGGCATCCACGAAATTTGTCGAACTGCACAATTCTTTGATACAAGTGGCTGAACATTGGTATCAACTACATCCATTAACTTTTACAGTCCATGCCAAATCTATTTTAAGCTTCTAGATGTATTATGCACTTTTGCATACACTATAATCTACTACATTTCTTTAAAAAAAGAATAAGAATGTTAGAAATCAAGCGTTGTTGTCAAATCATTCATACTCTGAAGAACACTGAAGTTGCCTCAAATGTTCTCAAGTCTTTTTTTGACTGTCTCTGTTGTTAATGTTCCATATCTATCAGCACATCTCTAGGATCACTAAGAAATGTCAGTAGATAATTAAATGTTATTGTGGTCCTAAGGTAGTGTGATGATGACTGACTCCACGTTAGCTGTTGGCGGTGCAGAGATTGACGTTTTCTTCTTGAAAGGCTGGGACATGGATAATAGCATGGTGACCAGTGCTCTCAAGGTTAAATTCTCCCATCAAAGAAGATGCATTCCTGCTCTGTTTGGAGGTGAACATTGTTGTGCTGTAGAACACAATAAAGGGTGCTCAGGCCAATACACTGAGTTATTCTTTCTTGTACTTTGTATATATTGCATATAAAGTATTTTTCTTAAATTCATAATAGTTGTTTGCATGGACCTTTACCATTGTGTTGGACTTGTATACATATATGTTATCTTCTGCCAGTGACTGAAAAAAATAGGTGTGCCATCAACAAAATGTTTCCCTGTGATGGGACAATACAAGGACACACACGTCTAGAGCTCTGGAGTGTGGTAAAGGGACTTACCTGTGTTGTTATCTGCATGTTAAATTTGGCTGCAGGACCCCCTGGCTAGCTTATGGTCAATAACTGTCACTCTGATGTCATCTGTAATTTGATGCTCTTGTCCTCCTCCTTTTCCTTTTACCCTGTGACTCACTGCTCTCCTCTCACCACTGCTTCCTATTCTTTGATTTCTTGGCTGGTTGTTGGGCTCAATTTCACCAGACACGGAGCTTACCTGAGGCCAATTTTTATGCATGCATAACATTTCCCTCTTTGGTTGATTTGACAATTAGAACAATGCATTAAGAATTCAGCTTTGTGTTTAGACAGTGACAGCTGTGTGCTATTTATGTTGCACTGAAGAAACAGGGGTTCAGTGTTTTGAGTGGCAGTGCCTTCTGTAAGACAGCATGAGGTTAAGTGTGCTTTTCTCTAACGCTTGGAAAAAAAACTGTTTAGTAGATTGGCAAATAGTGGTTCTTGAAGGTTTGTGAGAATTTTAGAATTGTCTATATTTTTGCATAGCTATGCTGTGAAACATCAGGTTTTCACAGTCCTAAAAGAATATTATATGCGCTGTTACTTTCAGTCTATGGTTTGACCATCTTGTGTAGCCGTTACTGCAATTAAACATTTCCATAACTGTTGGTTAGTCCTGCACATCGGCTTGGAGGAATTTTAGCCCATTCCTTTATATATATCAGCTTTGACTTAAATGTTAGTGGGTTTTGTCACATAAACTGCATGCTTCCACATTTCTATTGCAATAAGATCAGGACTTTGTGATCAGGATATGTGTTTGTTTGTTTGTGTCTTTTGCCACATGTTGGTATAGCTGCTTTTATGCTGCATGACCAGTGTTTGCTTGAAGTTTAGTTCATGACATTATTTCTGTAGAATGTCTTGGCATAATTAAAAAAAAAATGATGGCTAGCCATCTTCGCCCATACGCAGCAAAATAGATCAAACAATTATACTACCACCACCAAGTTTCACAAATAGGATAAGGTTCTAAAGGAGTAACAGTGTTTTCTCCAGACATAATGCTCCACCATTATACAGTATTTGTTTATATTTTGGTCACATCCAAACACAAACCATTTTACCAAACCATGTGACAAAGTGCAAACAGGTACCAATGCTCCTTTTGGCGAACAGTTGCGTCCTTTTTGCAACTCTGCAATTCCTACCATTGTTGTTCAGTGTTCTCCTGATTTTATATTTATGTTGATTAGCCAATGAATCAACCAATGTGAAATGAACCCTTAGTTGCCTCAGTGATATGCTGATTTCTGTTCTGATTTTGATTAAATGCAATGGCATGATACTAAATTACCCATCTTATAGTAAGGACTGTGCTTACTAGCCTCAGGTGTCCAGGCTAACATCCAGGGTGTTCTCTTGCTAATATATTAAATATCCATATATGTTTTTCAATATTGTGTGTCTCTGTTTTCAGATTGTCTGGCTTCATGTTACCTTCGCCAATAGTGAGTTCAGGATCTATACTGGCACTTTGGTTCACTACAGATTTTGCTGTGAGCGCTCAAGGATTTAAAGCAATCTTTGAAGGTAAGAGAATTTGCTTTCTTAAAATTGTATTTAAAAGCATTTTCTTTCAAATATCCCTGAACAACTTGATGCTAGGATTGTTGACTTATTACATTATGGACAAAATTACATATTAATTAGGTATCACGGTCACAATGTCAAGTTTTCTTATTACACTATACAGCAGTGCACCAACTTCTTTAACTGGCACAAATAAATTGATACTAGGAAACTTCACAACAGTCACACAGTTTAGCATCCAGCATATCGTGGATGATAAATAAGCACTGTAACAGCAGATTAAGTGGGAATTAAATATGGCGTAACACTTCTGTCTTTGCCTCAGAGGTATGTCCCTTCCAGCTGGTTGCAGGTCTTGGGTAAAAGTAGATTTATAGTCCTTGGAAGCACATCATTTGGCTTGTTCAATTAGTCGAAGGATTTAGGGAGGCAGCCCACTCTCTGCCGGACCAAATTCAATTACAGTTCTGCTATTGAGAAAAATTAGGGTGTGGATATGATTACATACAACACATTTTTGTTAACTTTTGTGATTTTTCAGTTTAATGATAGACAAACCAGTTAATGCTCAAAGTGTACCTCTCTTTAACACAGAGGGTCAGAGGCTTAAGCCAAAAAACATCGATTTTTTATGACACTTAAATATTAGTGGCACTTCACCCATAGTCTCATCTAATTTAAATTTCCAGCTACTTAAATGTACGGAACTCGGTGGACTCAACCATACGCCTCGTGAGACCTTGGGCTTATGAATGATGCACAATCATGTCACTTCTTGGCTAGAGAGACCTATTTTCATGCTTCATTCCCTGTTTAATCTTCTGCTGAATATGGATAATATCATCATAATTCAGCTTCCTTTTGGCCCGGATCTTTTTGGTACAAGCAGCTCCGGAAGGCTTTGCAGATCTAAAAGTCACATCCCTCTCATTTGGCATCAGTTATTGTTTGGTGCCAGAAAGAGACAAAAAAACAGTTTTTATGACTAAATGGAAGTTGTTGAGACACTGCTGTGAAATGCAGATGTTCTCACAATGCGTGCTTTGTGCAAGCTGAGAGACAAAATACCTCCCGTGTGAGGTATTATTCCCGCATAATACCAGACACTGCCCACACAATCTCATTACACACCTAAGTATCATGATCTCATTATGTACATAACTGTCTCCTATCCTGTGCCCTTCACTTTGCTCAGGTCATACAATCAGCAGTACATGCGTTGCTGCACAAAATATTTGAGGTATTTGATGCTGCTGTTCACTCAAAATGGTCATCACAAACATGTCTATAAGCATTATTTAGCACTTGCTGTCACTACCGTTGAGATTTCATACATTTTAAGCTTGTCATTTGTAAAATGTACAAATATAGTAAGGTTAGCAATGTTGTTTCTGCTTTACAGTAATAAATTAGGGCACGGTGAACTTGAGACATTTATAAGGAGACAAGTATTTTGCATAATTTTCACAGTTAAATATGAGGTGTGTGTCAATGGAGTTTAGCTCCATTTGATCATTGTTTAAGAAGAGCATCATCTGAAATTGTAGACTGTAGGTTAAGAGGTGCTTAAGTTCATAATGTGCACATCCACATGCTAAAGCGAATAGCAATATTTCTTCATTGCCTATATGATTCTGCTTAGATCATGGCATGGGCTATGACACCAGAGGTTTCCCAGCAGCCTTTAGAGTAGGCTTAAAGGCCACTACAACCGGGACAGTGCTGAGTGGCACATTAATAGTGGTGGATGAATACAGAACCTAGGGGCAATTTTCCTCCCTTAATAAACTACGAAAACCATTGTTTGCTGCTAGTAGTGCAGTTACTTAAAATAAATAGATAAATAATGACAAATGATAATAAATTGAACATTTTGGCAAGTCTTAACCTGAAGCTACACACCATGTATTTGTCATGTTTGCACACTGAATATGTTATTGAGAGATAGATCAACAGACGGGGAATAGGGTTGCACTCCATGTTTATGAACACTGGTTACTCTTGTTTTAATCCTTATTTGGGGTTATGTGTTTTAGTCAACTTTGAGGGAGGAGTAAATTCCTGAACACTCATGAAAGGAAAATGATTGAGATTTAAAGTGCAACACACCTACCGAAGTTATTTTCTTTATTACAGTAGAGTTTTTTATGATTAATATTACTGTTGATAAAGAGCCCAGATAATAAATATTATATTTGTCAGGAGTCTAAGAAAGTAACAGAACAAAGCAAAAGTGCATTTTTTTCACACAAACAATAACTACCTTGAACATATTTAGCAACATATTCATGCATTTTTATATTCTTTACAGTGAGCAATTCAGGCACAAAGTACTACTCTTCTTTTTGGAGTTATTGTTAATGGCTAAGCAGACAACTGGCACTACTGTTTATTTGCTAGGCAATTTTTTATTGTCTGGGAACTTGAGTAACGTGTGGGGTCATGGAGGGGAGATGCTACACATGCACAAGAAAATTCGATCTTGGAGCAATTAGGCATTATGAGTGTGCAGAGACAAGTGTTGTGTTGCGTACATGATTATATAACTTCTGGGTCAAAAATGAACCCAAGACATTTTTACCCTGTTGGTCTACAGCTTTCATGAATATATGTCAAAACATTGCTTTGCTTTTTCTAACGCTTTTTCTAATTGTGATCAGTTTAGAAGAAGGCATTACATTGCACATTAAATAAAAGCTGTTTTTCTCTGCTAAAAAATGGTAGTGGATCAATTTTGACAATGCAAAGCGTAACTGGTTAAATATTTGTTCTATATCAATACTTAATATCATGGTTAGCTTGACTACTGACCCACAGGCTCCTTATTAATTTCTGCAAATGTAATTGCTCAATTAGATTTACCCCAGTATTGTACTTATTTGTTATTTCATTATTAAGTGTGTGAACATTCAGTATATATGCTTAGTGGTTGTATGAGAAGACAAACAATTGTTGTAGTCAAGATAATCATGAAAGCCAGGACACTGGTCTTTGTAACATTTGCATGTCTTCCTCATACTTACATGAGATTCCTCTGGGTACCTGTTTTGTTTTCCATTCCAAAAAGATATATTGGCTAATCAAAAAGAGTGTATTTATGCATGTTACCCTGTTATGTACTATTTTTTGCATGTTGGCATATGCTCCAGATTACTGCTATTAATAAGTAGGATGAAGTAGTTTCAGAAATTAAATGAATGTTTTAAAAATATACTCACTACTAGCTTCACTTTTAAATATAGTGATTGGTAGGCACTATTTGGTTTAATTGATATGGTATAATAGACACTGCTTTAACATTTGATATTCCACATGATCTATGGAAGCATTTTAATCACAGGAAACAATGCTAACAGTGTGAAGCTTTTCAGTCTGCTGCAGTTTAGTCATTTTGGTCCCTTAAATTAAGTATTGCACCAGACCTTTATCAAAAAGACCATTCTTTTTTCTTTGAGAACATTGAGATTTAGATAAGGCAAAGCACTAGTACAGACACTGGTCCAAAAGATAGAAATCAATTGATTTCCCTACTTACAGCAAAAGTTCTATAAAGGTAGGTGGTCTGCTAGACATGATGAGAGCCCAGTCAACATTTAATCAACCCAGTGGAGCTGAGTGTGATAGAAAAGCTGGACAAGAAGAGAGATCGGATTACACTCAGCGTCTCACTTCAGTTATCATGGGTACAGCTCTTCGTCTTTTTGGACACCACCTGAGTCAGTCCTTCTTTAGATTTGGATTGAAAGGGATTGGTGAAGTAGTACAGGTTACACACACAGCTCCACTCAGTGTGGCTAATAAACACCTTATTGTGTGGGTTTTATTCAAGGACAAAGCATTCTTACAAAATTATATCACTTTAAACTTTTCTCACAGGCACTGAAAACAGATAAGTGCATGTAAGTGGTCAGTTCAGATGTAAATAAAAGACTAAGAAGGTGGTTACACTGTTGTCATAAAGGGATGGACATGGTCAGCAACAAGACTGTGGCATTTAAATAGTGCTCATTTCCTATTATTAGTCCCAAAGTGTGCCAAATAAAATATACCCTACAACCAGCACCAGCCTAAACTATTGATACAAAGCCGAATGGATCATGCTTTTATGTTGTGTATGCCAAATTGTGTCTCTAGCATACTGATGTCATAGCAGTAATCAGAAGACTTGTCAGACCAGGCAATAATTAAGTCATTAATTGTCTAATTTTGCCTAGGTCCTGTACTGTAGTCTCAGTTGCCTGTTCTTAGTTGACAGAGGTGGCACCTGGTGTCTGGACATTCCACTTTAGCATGAACAATGCACTTTTGCCCAGAGAACTGCCACTAGCTGAATATTTTCTCTTTTTCAGACAATTCTCTGTTAACTTCAGAGAAAGCTGTGTGTGAAAACCCTAGTAGATCAGCAATTTCTTAAACATTTAGATCCAACCGGCACCAACAGCCATGGTATGTTCAAAACCACGTAAATCAGCTTTCTTCCCCAATGTGGTGCTCGGATTGATCTTCAATAGGTTATATTGTATCATTTTTATATTGGCTGATTATATATTTGCATTAATGAGTGTACCTACTAAAGTGACTGATGTATACCACCAGTTAAAAGCATATATGATATCTTTTGTCTAAAAGGTGGTTCAGTGTTAGGAGTTTATACTCCTAAATGTATATCCATTAGAAATAGGTCTTTTAGGTATGACTCTCAGCAGCTTATGTATGTGAAAAATGTTATAAATAATAAGAGTTTGATTCTTATTAGTATTTCTTGTTTCAGTGATCACACTCAATGCTGGTTTATTAATTTTAATTTGAACTTATTCATTTGACACATTTTATGGTAATTGAGCCTAATGTTTGAGGTATTGTACAGCAATAAATTGAAAGAATTGGGCCTGGGACTTTTATTTTCAGTGGCACCCTAATGTAGAGTACTGTGCAAATGTCTTAGGACACCATTATATTTGTTATTTTAGCAGTGGTATAACACTTAATTATTTCTTAGTTCTTAGTGAGCTTTAGCATATCTTAGCTTTTATTCCCTGATCTTCTTTTAAAAAAGTGATTTCTTGGCTGCTACCCTTCCAAAACCGGGGTCCTCATTTATGAAACACTGCATGGATTCTGGAGTGAAAGTTTGCGTACACACACAACCAGGATACGGCGTGCACACAAATAAACTGAGATCAATAAAACCTTGCATACGCACACCTGTATGGCTTTTCCTCTTCATAAATCGGGATCTTTTTTAAAATGTGGGCAGATGAACGAGCCTCATGTTCCACCTCCTCAAACCTACACCTGTCCATATATGGTCCATGCAAGTACCTAATGAATACTTTGATTGTGTCCCATTCATTTCTGATCAAAATAGGGGTGAGAACGGAGAAATGAGAGGTGGAAGTTCTTGTTTCTGAGATCGGGGCAAGAAAAAATTGTTGTTGGTGGCAACCAGAGGGGTAAACAATGCTCATAACTCCATGTTCACTTTCTATGAGAATGGCTTCAGTAGAACCCCTCTTAAGCAGCACAGTGAGTGAAAAAGAGGGATATGCTGATTTTTTTGGATAAGCACTGTCTATAAATGAGGCTCCAGATCCTGATCAAGCTTCTTCATACTGTATAAGTGTCAGAATATTAGTGATGCAAGTCATTTTATTTAGGCCATTTCTGAAGTCTTGTTTGTATTTACAGTTGCGATCCAAACACAGGCAGAAGACACACATGACAGACAATCATTTCGGAGTTAGAGACTTAAGTGCTGGAACCTCATTTGTAAATGCATAGTGACATGGAAAAACTGATGAAACTGAACGAAATGCAGTACAAGTGTGATTCTGGCAGCACAGTGCTGAAATAAAACTCTACTACCATGCTACTACTATAGTGTACTGTCAACTTTCGTTTAGATAATAACCAAGACGAGAGACAAATAACATTTTTCCACCACTTGGTGTAGCTTTAATGCTTTAATGCTAGCAGTACTGAGAATGCAGCACAAACAATGGACAAAATATTACTCATACTGCTGTTTAGTTTTGGCAAGGGCAAACACAGGCTATTTCAGGTCAATACATCCATCCCACCCACATTGGAGCTTACTTTCTGTATTGAATACTCAAGATGCCAAAAGGAGGGAAATATGAATTTCTAATGACTGCAGAGTTTGTGGCGTAGCAGGTTTATGCTCATTTGCTGATGATTCAGATGGGTTGGTAGGGAAGCATTGGTGCTGCAGAGGAGCAAAAAGTGGTTGATATTGGCAGTTTGTTATTCTCTTGGCAGTAAGCATTGTAGGTAATGCCCTTTTTCCACTGCATATAAGATGCAAACAACCTGCAAGCTTCCTCTTAGTAGGTGTTCTGAAATACTTGTTTCGCAGCAAATCTGGCACATCAGTTGCTCAGCCTACTTTCAGCCCCATCTTACCTCCTGGCATTATGTCACCTCTGCAATTTTCACAGGGGATTAAATATTTCCTGTGACACAATTCCCATGACATTTGGGGGGAATTTGTTCCTCATAAGGTACAGGGCACTAGGGCACTGGCATTCGCGCTGTCAACAAAGTGTAATGTAGGGCTCTTTTCCCTCGAAATTGGGTTTGAATTCCAGTGCAATTGCAGAAGATTCACATGGAAGATCCTTGTCATTTCATCTCAAGTTTAATGCACGGTGACATGAAGGGACAGTGTATTAACAAATATTAAATTGCGTTATGCACATCTTGTAAAATCTGTCCACTTAGATACAGTGATGACAATTAACATGCTAGTATCGATAATAGACTGACTAAATCTAGCTTTTATTTTAACTGTTGATCTGTTAACAGAAATCAAGTGTTGCAGCTCAGCTGCCTTTGTATTCCCTACACGATGTGACTGAACAGTGACACAATATGACCTTTTTTCACTGAGCTTAAATGACACATTCGCTGGTATAATTTACAAAAAGAAGTGCTCGCTGGAGGGGTGTGAAAAGGAAGTACAGACTTGACTTATGGTTGCTCATTGCATCTCTCAACCTACCTTTGTGACATTGATTCTCTTGGCAGCAAACGTGACTTTTTATGGCATCTCAGCGAAGGTTTTGCCCCTAGCACAGGCAAGCTCCCTTTGAATCCGCCCAAAGATCATAAGTGCTAGTAAATGGTTGTGGCCGAGTATATGTATGCACACAAAATATAGTGTTTCATATCGTTGTCCTTTATTCCTAAGTACAGTGTTCCACTGCTTGTCTATAATAAAATTAATAAATGTTAAATATTTAATCAGCCAATCACATGGCAGAGACATATATTTAGGCATGTGGACATGATCAAAACTACTTCAAACCAAGCATCAGAATGGGTCTGAAATAATTTCTAAATGTGTTAGTACCATTTACTTTGTTCTCTAATGGCTAGGACCCCCACAGGACCACCAGGTACTATTTAGGTGGTGGATCATTCTCAGCACTAACACTGACGTGGTGTGTATGTTCCTGGTACAGTTGGATCAGAGTTCTTTCACACTCTGATGTATTACTTTAAAAATATATGAATGAAAGATGATTCAGTTCTGTTTATTTTTAAAGAATTTATAGGACTGCAACATGGGATTGTGTTAACATTAATTATTTATTAAATATTTCAGTTAAACTGACATTATGTTTGGGGAATTTTACCAAAGGATGACTGCTGTTCTTTGTCCAGGAGTGTCAATAATTGCCTAGAATACAATATGTGCCAATTGTATACTCCTCTTCAAATTATTAAAAATGCAGTAATTAAATGTTTACCAACATTTTTTTACATTGTTAATGAACTTGTGAAATTCAATACCAAATAATCCAATATCTTACTGCAATATCCCATTGTTTGCTCATTAAACTCAAACTTCTCCCGGTGAATAGCATAGCTTGCTTGCAAAATATGCTTTGAAACCCAAGACACAGAGCTAATAAACATTTATTGGAGGATATGTGAAACAGCATATCTGTGTTTATTGGACAGTTGCACTTTTTATTTGTCTCAGCCTGATGCACAAATTGTCTTTTGGTGAATGTTTGACCTCTCGTGTGAATATTGTTCTTCACCTGCATATACAGTACTGGTATATAGAGGCTTAATCAATGGTATAATGATCATATATTATTATATATTGTTGACAATTGGACCACAAACTTGTTTTTTACTAACTCTTACTCTTACTCTTTCCACTAATCATCATTCCAAACTTTGTGAGCTTTTGCATATCTTAAGTGGCTTTGTATCTTTTTTGGTTTAACCTGGCTACTACCCTTTCAAAAACACCATTCCAGAACAAGCTTTTTTGGACTGTAAAGGGGAACTTGGAATCCCAGTGAAGGTGCTACATGCTGCTTGTGTCTCAAGTGTAAGGGGAGGTAAATACAATAAGTACAGTAAATTTTTACCACCGTAGCCAACAGAAGCTGTTTTCTGTTTAGTTTTGTTCTGTAAACAGATTTCCTGTATAGCCTGGTTGTATTCTACTGTGAATGTACAAGCAGTATTATGCAAATGCTTCATGCACCCCCATATATTTCTCACTATATTTGCTATATTGTTTTGTAATGTGGAGCCTCCAAACTGAGTGATTTAAAGTCAGGAGAACATAATAAAATCTTCAGCCAGAGCTCCGATCACACATTCAACAGCAGTGCACTTGTTTAAATGAGTATATGGTTATGCACTCAGTGAGTTTTAACCTCAGCTTTTGATAGGTTGTTTTCTTTAGATAGTAGTTTTATTTTTATTACTCAGAAGATAAGACTGAGGAGACGACAACAGCAGCAGATGTGACTCATGTCCCCCGACTTAGTAAAAATTATGGTCTCCTGTATCATGTACTACCCTTCTAAATGCCTAATTACTACATTAGTTATACCCATGTATTCAAGTGCTCTGTTTGTAAGTCGTATGCATACCATTCCTAAGGGAGATGTCATTATGGCTAGAGGACAACTACATGCTGCCTTTATGGCAACAAACATTAAATAAACAAAAGGCTTTTTAAAAGGTCTTTTTTAAATGTGCTGTCTAAACTGTAGTCATATCCGTTTCAAATCAAATTTATATTAGGCCCTGGGGTAATTCAGATTCCCTGTTTAGAGTTTCACACACACATGGCTGGCTGTGCCTAAGGAAGGAGAGGCCAGACAGGGGTCAAGCCCTAGCGACCCCTATGCTGCAATGGACTGGCACCCCATACAGGGTACATGATCTCCAGAGAAAGAGCCCAAGAGCACCCTGAAAAGAATAAAGCTGAAAATAACATTAAAAAAGGTTGTAGATGTTAAACTGACTTAACTACTTAGTTGACCTACCTAGACCTTTGTTGGCATAATGTTATTTGACATACAGCTCTGCATTGCTAGGCGAGGTTTGGTCTGCAGCACTGTTTCTGAAATCACATATGCACTTAATTAGATTCACCCCATTCCCCAATAATGTTAGAAATGAATAGTGTGGTAAATGTCATGACTTGCATAAGTGAAGTATTCCAATTTAAGAATTTAATTCCAAGCTAACACATCTGCAGTGGGTTTTGTATATTATCCTCATTGGCAAATAACAGCTGGACACTTAAGCACAAGAATTAAGCATACAAAAAGATCAGCTAGCCTTAATTAAGAGCTATTCATGAGGCCATGGCTCCTTGTTTCCACACTCCATTTTATCAGTTCCACTTACCGTATGGATGCACTTTGCAGTTGTACAACCACAGACTGCACTCCGTTTACAGCATGCAGTCTACATACTTTTAGTGCCCTTTATTCTGATTTCTAATGGTCAGGAATGCCACATGACCATCACAGATCAGAGACTGAGACAATAGTCATCTGTTTTTTCACAGATCGTGCTAGTCAACCTCTAAGCGGTTCTCAGACTTTTTCTGCCATTCACCATTTTGTAAATAAGAATGTTTGAGCTCCTCCACTATACTCTGACACACAAATGCCTTTTTGCTTCTGAATCCACTAGAATTAACACTAACTCGGAGAGAACTTGTTAAGAGTTCCTACCTCTCGTCCCGGAGCGTCCGACATCCTCGTCGATTCCCGTTACAGAGCAATTGTTGAGACGATTTATATCTATTGCTTAATTTAGGACAAACATCTGCTTTCCTCGTTAAGTGCGGGTTCTAGCATTTTTCGTGTCCAGGTCATCACACTAGCTCCATCTGTGCACATGTCAACACCGTTGCGATCGCCGTTATGGTCAGCTGGTTACGTCCTGGGGCTTGTAGTGCCAAGGGACGCATACGGGGGAAACCCCTGAGGTACTCGGCACCTAATGAGTCTCACTCCAGTCGGCTGCACGCTCTGAATGAAACAGCTCCACTTACTCACACTATACGCACGCCCGAGCTCACTCTTGCTTTCTGGTGCTTCGGCACCTTCCGTGACTTATTTGCACTCGTGCTACATGCCTTGCGATTTGGGAAATGTCCCAAATCAGTGCTCTATCGTGCTCACTGCACGTTTGCCCTTATGCGCTACGGCGTCTATTGCGATCTCTTCAGCACAACGGCGCACCCTTTTCACCTTGCTTTTCTTATGTTTGGGAGCTTTTGCTCTGCTTTTTTCCCCTTTTAGTTTTACACCGTGGGATTTCTCGGTCCCCACATGTTTGGGTCCTACCACATATCATAACAGAACTTCCCACAAAGTTCACTAACTCAAACCAAATAGCTACTGCAAAACAAAAAAAAAATGTTATAGTTTAGTACTAATGTGCACATATAAGATAATACTGTATATTTAATATATATTTTTTATATTTTTTTTTATATTAAAAGGCTAAAATTCTGACCACGGTGTTGTATCTCTAGTTGATGATATACCTTCTTGTTGAAGCTATAAAATATCTTAATATTTGCATTATAAGGAAAATAGCTGTATAATAGATGATTTATGAAATATATTTTTTTTAAACATATAAAATGACAATATAATATCAGCTTGAAATCGACGTTGTCTTTGTTTTTGACTTCGAAGTCAAAAGTTTGTTTTTTTTACTTTGTCAAAAAGAGAGATTTGCTGTGAAGCTTGAGCAACTGTTTTCTAAAAGTTGCAGTTCAGACAAAAAAGAACCATATTACACTGCCTTGTTAGGAAACCTGCAATCTTTGCAAAGCATTTCAGGTCAACATCAACCCATGAAAATGGATTTTTACCTCAGCGAATATGATGTCATTGTTAACAGATAATATCCTCTGCAAATGGATAATACCATTTTTGGAAGAGTTAAGTATTCAAGTGAACTGGCATTTGCATTGTTCTGTAATCACATTGTGCACCCCTCACATGACCTTGCACATTTTGTGTTGCTTTTACATTTTTCTGGCCCCGGCTGTTTTGGCAGTTGCTATTGATAAACCCTGAAAAAAACCTAAACTACTTTTGTAGTGGAATAATTACAATTGACATACAATATGTATGGTAAAGTTCTAGCAGCATTCCCTGTTTTCAAAGCATTTCCTCAAAATTGCCTCTGCCTTGCTGCCTTTCACTGTGGATGTCTTACAATTCCTCAATAACGCTGCATGATCTACCAGGTTGCAATCTTTAAATACATTCAGTTGAGTCTATTAACATCAATGCTTTAAGGGTGGTAGCAATCAAATGTTTCATATTAGACCCATGCATGTCATTTTGCAGCCACATTTGCATCACACTGCAGATTTAATGTGCTATGACTTGTGGATAAATGAACAAAAAAAATTAGCAGTCAGTTTGCAGTTGACTTGGCATTAATAAATATCTAAATTAGTTCTAGATTATTTTCAGGTTGAATTGCTTTTCTTTGATAATAAAGAGCTGATTTAATATTAATAGGTAAAATGACTTAGGCTAAGGATTTAAATAAGACTTAGCTGCTAAAATATACACAACAAAGAGCAGCATATGGGTTTTTGGATGTTTCCTTTGCTTATCAATCAGACAGACCATATAAGTTCCACCTTCCATGTTGGTCCAATTTTGTTTATTCTGCGTAGTGCTCGTTTAGATGGTAAACTGTTATGTTCTTGCTTGTTATCACTAATGAAGCTGGTTAACAGCATACCACTGTGAAATAGATTTATATAGATTTATATGTATGTTTTATATACTTTTATATATTTAACCCTAACTGTAGTAGTGAACACTGTGTGATTAAAAAAAAAACAATGTTACATTATAGTAGTGGACACAAAACTCTTCACTTAGCAGTTAAGGGAAGACTGACAATAAAATAAAATTTAAAAAATCTTTGCTTGAGTGTTTCTGGTTCTGCTTGGATTGTATTCTTAGGCTATTGCTACAAGTACAAGTCTACTAGAATACAAAGAAGAATTTAAAGCACTTTTTAAGTCACTTTGGATAAGAGTGTCTGCTAAATGCTGTAAATGGAAATGTAACACTGCCTATGCTATTTTTTTTTAAAGCAAGGTTACAGTTTAGTAAGTGTATTAATGTATGCTAAGCCTAAGCTTAAAATAGGCATATCCCTAGTTGTTACTTTTAACCATGACAAATTAGCATATTAAACACAGATGTATGTAGAAAAAGCCTTTTGTTAAATTTATTGCAGAGCAGCAAAGAGTCTAGTATGAAAAACTAAGTATATGAAAAGCCTAAACACTAAACGTATTTTGGTACAAGGTTACAGATTTGTGACATTTAACGAAAAAAACCCATTAGTGGCTGTTTATCCAATTTCTTCTTTCCTTTTGTTTTTATTATTGATGTGTTTCAAATCTGATGAAATATAAAAATATAAGAATAATTGTATTGTACACAAAATGTTTGTATTGTGTTTTAATCAATAT
>JAUZST010003544.1:0-17079 GCA_034779995.1 Parotocinclus haroldoi | reverse complement strand
TTTTAGCACATTTTACAATAGCTTATTTTCAGGGTGACTTATATCTATATACAGAAATTAAAAGTGGTATTCTGTTTAAGACAGCAAGGTTCATAGAGGCTAAAGAATGGCAATGACGGAAACTTAGAGCAATAGGTTGTTTCATAAAAAAAAAAAAATCTGTTGACAGTTTCACAGGTTGGTGTGTGTGTGTGTGTGTGTGTGTGTGGTGGGGGATGTTGAAATGAGCAGAAATATTTCTCCATAATTCATTTATTGCTGCCTTGTTTTGTCATCTTGTGTGCCAAAGAACTGACAGGACTTATGTTAAAGAGACTAATGACTTGTACCTGCCTGCTCTCTCAGCTCAAAGGGAGGCTTTTAAAAGCTCACTTTCACTGTATTAAGGCGGCACGTTGACTCGGTCAGACCCACACACTTATGAGTGTCATCATATTTCAGACTGAGAGTCATAAAAAGGCAGCAGAACTACAAGCACATGCTGACAAAAATGTAGCATTGAGTAGAATGTAGGGTCGAAGGATGGCATGTCCTCCCCATTAATACCATATCAATTAAGCCAATAATAATTCCCTGAATATGTTCCTGTTTGTCTGTGTTAAATCCCCTTTAAAAACATACTACCCAATGTGTTGTCACATGTCCAATCAACAGTAGGGAACCAACAAGGAGAAGGACTACCTACAACAAGGACAACACCTACAGAACAATCACATTAATGTTACAGAATAAGAAAAAAGAGCGACACTGACAAGCACACAGTAACAACAGCCTCCACAAAGCAGCTATCATAAATACCAGCTTAAGCAAATGCTACACAATGAAAATATAGAAATAAATAGCCATATTAAGGCCATATCACACAAAACGAAGAAAGATGATTTCAATTGGCTTAAAGCCACCAAATTAACCTGAAATACATGTCTTTGGAGGAAAGTGGAGTACCCAGAGTAAACCCACACAGACATGGGGAGGACATACAGACTCCACACAGAAAGGACCCAGGATAGAACCTGGACCCTTCTTGCTGTGAGGCAGTGGTGCTACCCACCGAGCCGCCCGCAAACCATTAATAATATTTGAGGTAAAATGTTCCATTTATTGTGATATTGATTTGAGGTCATATCACCCAGCACTAACTGAAACTATCCATCTAATTAAATGTATTATACTATACCAAGAAGTCAGAAAAAAAACTGTTTCTATAGGCTACAGTGGCATGTATTTAGAGTGACCTCCCCTTACACCTTGGCCATGGCAGCATCTGGGAGCGTCACTTGGATCCCAGGTTGACCCTTCAACAGTTCAAAGAAGTTTAATCAGGGAAGATTCTTATGAAAAGGTAACAGCCAAGAAACCACTTTTTTTTCTGAAGGGGTACAGGGTGAAAAGACTAAAATATTCTGTGAGTATGTTATGTAAGTTTGGAATGAAGATCATTGGAAAGGAGTATTATGGAGAGACCAACCCGAGTTTAAAATCTTTGGGACCAATTGTCCCAATATAATATACTGCTCACAAAAATGAGGTGCTCATTCATTTTGAAATATCCCCTAATTTTTGTGAGCAGTGTACAATGACGTTATACCATTGCAGCGAATCTAATACTTCAGTGCTGTAAGTGAAAATGCATTTGCAATTATTTCATTAAGCAATCAGTCATGCTTCTGTTTTGAACTACACGTTTTGTGCGTGAAGTTAATCGCTTATTTTGCATTTGCAATTGTTTGAATCTGCCATTCTGTTTTCAGGAGGCGTTGGCGCATTCTATTGCTATTTGCCCTCGCTCTAAAATTCGTTGTTGTTGTTGTTGGAGTACAAAGTATTCACACTGAAAAACGTACTTAGTGCTTGTGTTGCCTTGACAGTCAAAGCTGAATCAGAACTCGCTTCCTTTGCTGGTCACTTCATCTCTCGTTGATGTTTTTGCTCTTACCCCATTAGCTATCCAGGCTCTCTTCCCGTAAGGAATGATTAAGCAGTGATCATTTTTCTCTCTTTTTTTTTTTCATCAGGAGCATCGGAGATTAGTGCATAGCACATGGCAGGGTAGCTGTGGGCCTGTGGTGTAGCCTATAGATGAAACTTTCACTGCATGAGTTTTAAGTGTCTCTTCTCTTATCTCTGTGGTGCTCTCTTATGCTATTAGATTGAATACCAAGCCCTGTGGGATCCATCAGTATCAGTGTCTGCAGGCTTTCTTGAATTGTCCTCAGTGCTCCTTTTTTCAGCTGTGGAAGCCCAGACCATATGTCCATGTAATTTCCCATTTCCACGCTTAAGTAGCAACTCACTGTACAACTTCTCAAATAGTCCCTTGCTCACTGATTTGCATCAGATACAGATTAGGGTCATTTTCGTTTAAGACACATTCTTTATATGTTTAGGATGGGGTGGCAGATGAAGCCAATTCTTCATCACACTGTCTTGGTTTAGACGTTTTAGACGTGGTAGTGCTATTCTGATGTAATGCACACAACACTGAGTCACCAATACACAGTCTCCCCCACACACACACACAGGCTGAACAATGTTGAGTCATATTCCCTCTATTCCTGTCGATCAGCACAACATCAGTGTTGTATAAAGCACCCAGTACTTGACAATCCTTTGTTTGAGAGACGACTCGAATAATGAAAAGCAATGAAAAAATGTCTTTCATAACGACGAGAAAGCAGTATGATAATCGAATTGTGAAAACACAATTGTTCAAACGCAGAAAGCAATACAGTATTTTATTAGTGAAGAATCAATAGTCTTTTATACCCCTTGAAAAGCAGTGGGACAATTTAGTAATGTATAGTACTGCACTATACTACACTGTACTATACTCTAATGACTACGTATTTTATTAAAGTTATGTTAATAGCAAAGGTAGTACGGTACTTTATAATACACTGCTCACACAAATTAGGGGATATTGCATTATGGGATATTTCATTTTGAAGTGCTGCACATGTTTCAGCTCTTAATTTATTAGGCACCGATCGACCACATCAGTACATTTATTATCTGTTTAACACACAAACTGAACCACAGATGCTAGCTAGCTGACTGTATGCCTTGTCCTTTCTTAAATGGAGTCCTTTTGATTAATACACTATGCTCGTAGCGACACTATGATTGCGCCGCATTTCACTGGATAGCTCTTCATGGACAATCGATGGAAAACCAGTGGAGCTTGAGGTGGAGCACCACTGTCTTGCTACATGGTGGGTGTTACAGCTTCACAACGAATCTCTAATCTCCCTTTTGAGTTGCCAAACCTAGCTACCTTGCTTCTATGGGGTGTTAAACAGTCTGAATTACCACATGGAATCTCTTCTTTTCTAACTCTCCCTCTCTGGCTCTTTTATACTCTGACTACTCAGTTTTACTCATAAAAAAGAAGCACTTAGCTCTTCATAATTCACTAGGAATGCCCTATTCTTATTTGCTTGCCATAATTAACTCTCAGAGCAGTTCATCTCTTCCTGTGTGAAACAGCTAAGCTGAAGAGGCCAAAGCTGCAGTTCATTTGAAACTGTATCTAGAGCCGATTCATCAATCTTTTTTTTTTATTCAATTTATTTTTATACAGTATGATTTAGAGCTGTACTCTAAGAGAGTATTCTAAAGTTCTACTCTACTCCGTTGGTTAATATAGTGAGCAATCAGCACTTCCCCCCAACTGAGCGTTAAGTGTTCTCATTGTCCCAGTCTGCAAAACTAAAGCAGTGGACTTGAAATCAGTGACCCAGATTAGATGTTTTGGCATTCCCCCTGTGTCTGAGCAGCATGAACAGAGGTGTCAAGGCCAGCTGTCTGGCTCCTGCTCAGACAGAGCTACGGGCTGTCGCACCTGGGCCAGATCAGTATCATTCAGGAGAGAGCGTGGGGAAAGCCAGAGTGGCTGCAAAGTTATCGACTCCTGTCTCTGAGTGAGAGAGCGGGTCAGGGGTTGGATGGATGAATCCTGTTAGTATTACAGAGGCTCCTTCCAGTCTTCAGGACAGTCTCGATTGGTATTTGATTATTTCTTGCAATCCACCTAAAGCTGGTTAAATCACTATTCTTCAGGCCATGGCAACGGGATTGATTGCACCTGGGCATTGTTTGGGGAAATTGAGTTTTAATGGTCTTAAAGTTTAGACTGTGCTCTAAGGAAGGGTGAGAGCAGGGATTCTATGCAAAGTGCTTTTCCTTAGCAAGTGTGAAGAATGGATAATAAGAAGAGGATGTTACAGAATTAGAATTCTGTAATTTTATCACAGAATTTAATATTTTGTCATTGCATGCTGTAGTTCTACAATTACAGATCCATCTGTTTCTCTGCATACGTTGTTGGTCCCCTTTACTCTGTTCTCTGATGACCCCCCACAGGTCAGGTACTATTTAGGTGGGAAATCATTCTGCGCAATGTGGTGGTGGTGCATTAGTGTGTGTCTGACACCTGTTTTAAAATATCAAAACTGGTGCAATAGGTGAAATATGTCTTTGAGAGGCTAAATTCATGGGTCGGTAGCTTGACCACACAGCATTTTCCTGTCCTATTTTTTAGGCCCAAAATACTATACACCGAGGCTCCTTCTAATAACTGAGCTTTCCTCTTTTAGCAACGCCTAGTACAAACACATTCATAATGTAAAGCATAGATATGTTTGTCCATAGACAAAAAGTGGCAATAAAATGGGTCGCACTGATACCCCAAGGAGGATCAATATGACACACCAAGTTAGTTCAGAAGCTTTGCGCAGGATATTGATCTCAAAAACACCAGCTTGAAAAATGTCTGCAATGCCAAAAGTGAGGCAGGGCTAACATCTGAAGCCAACCTCACAGTCATGTTCCAAAATCTAATGGAAAGCCAGGAAATAATTCAACATGACAGAAGCAATGGCGGACAATGAATAAGAATGCTGCTCAAGGGGAAATAAAACAAACACAAAATCTCACTTACCTTGAGGGAAGGTCTCGAATAAATAAGTATAATCTTCTTGATCTACTTTGTTGGGGTTTTTTGTTTGTTTTTGCTTCGGTCAATATGGGCGGAGTCTTAGCTTGACCCGATTTGCAGAGAATGAACAATAATAATGCAATTACAACTAAGAAGGTAATCTCAAAGTATGCACGTTTTCTCTAATATTGAGACAGAAAAGGTTCTTTTTCCTAATAGTCGTGTATGTTGTGCTGAAGCGCTTTACTTTTTCAAATAAACCTTTTTACTTTTTACTGGTCGTCTTTTATTGAGGGCAAAAGGGGCACGTCCATATGGTACTCCCTCTCCTCCTGGGTATGTTTGGGGATTTGTACTGCAACTACATGAATCATTTGCGAAAATCGATTGTACACATCAAAATATACAAACTACTTTGGAACTATTTAATAAATGCTACCAATTTGCTCAGAACTGGACATTGAAGTATGCAGTAAACCAAAAATGCAAGGGCAGGAACAACCCTAGATGGGGTGCCCCACACACACACACACAAAGGGCCACTTTAGAGACACCAATTAACCTAAAGCGCATGTCTTTGGACTGTGGGAGGAAAACAGAGTACCAAGAGTAAACCCACGCAGACACAAGAAGGACATGCAGGAGAAACAAACAGAGCTCCACACAGAAAGGACCCAGGTCGCTCCACCCTGGGATTGAACCCGGGACCTTCTTGCTGTGAGGCAACACATAGATTGAAAAAGCTAAATAACTTCAGAAAATGTTTACATCATGTCTGAGAAAGGATTTTAATGGCACTTGCTGAAGTGTTGTCTGAAGGGTGTCTTATTTTTCTGTACTTCTGTCATAACCATCTGCCTGTTTAAGTGAAAAAACAGCGTAGTTCATGCTCTCTTCCAAGCATGCTCAGCTATTCTCTTAGATTGCTTACAGAAAGATGCAGTGGATGGCTGAATTTGTGTGTCTCAGAGGACGCATGCATCAGCCTTCAGTCTCTCCTAGATTGGCTGGAAAGACATAATTGGAGGAAATGCATGGCGTGGAGCTTGGCAGGACATAAAGAAGAGGAATAAAGCTTAATTAGGACAGACGTGGTTGGATGTTCCTAGGTATAAATGACAGCTTTGTAGTATTGTAACATGCCAGTCTTTCAGTTTCCTTTGTACAGCAGGGTGTGTGGATAAATATCTTTGTTTTGTGTCTAGGCTATAGAAACTGTATGGGTGCAAAATCGTTTTATGTAACCACTAAGGGACAGCGGTTAAATTACTGGGCTAGTAACCAGAAGATCGAGGATTCACAGCCATTTGCAAGTGGTAACATAAGGATGGGTAATGATGTCTGCCAAATTGTGGTGCATTGCACCATAGGAAAATGCATTAAGTATATACAGGATTTGAGAAAACACTTTTAAGAAGTCGTTCTCTCTAAGAAATTTGGCCATTTTTACCACCATTTTTACGCCCTCTGTTCTCTGAGTGACACTCTCCTCCAATCCAGGACTGGATTGCAGTAATGCTTTTACCGACATCTTTAGGACAGCACCGGGTCGACTCCTGAAATCCTTAACCCTTTATTGCACCCAACATAGGAGTGTATATAGTGTGTGCGCTCAACTCTCACAATGACATTTGCATACATGTACAATGCTGCACAAAAGTCTTAAGCCACCATTAAATATTGTTTTAGCAATGGTATAATGGTCACATGTAGCATATTGTTGACAATTGGGTCGAAAAAATCAAGCTTGGATTGGTCACGCCATAATACTCTATACATAATACTCCACTGATGTTCATTCCAGCCTTTGTTTTGGCATATCTTATCCTTTTCACCCTATTGCCTGTATAAAAAAGTAGTTTCTTGGCTGCTACACTTCCGAATTCACCATTCAAACCCCTTCAAACTGTACAGGGTTCGGCCTGGCATCCCGATAAAGTTGAGGTAAGGTCACACTAAATTCTTGCCACTGTCACTGTTTTTTAAAATTATTTTCAGATTTTTAACACTGCATCCATGTATGTTATCTAATAGTGGCTTAATACTTTTGCCTTATATTCCATATATGAAGTGATTTTGCCAGTGCAAAAGTTTTCCAGTAACCTTCTTTGGTCTGTATTTTTCATATCTTTTTCCGTTCCACCATGCTTATCCTGGTCAGGGTCTCTAGGGGAAGGGGTGTGTGAAGCCTAGCCCAAAATTAATGTAGCATAGACAGAAGTGTTCAATGGATGGTAAACAAAGGTTGCACTTCACAAATACCAATGCACACTCTATTTCTGTTCAGTGCTGGATCCAGGGAGTTTATTCCAAGTAAAGTAGCCTATAGCCAAAAGTGTTAGATGGTATTGGAATTTTTTTCTGTTTGTTTTGCTCGAATCACTGAAAAAGATCATCTGGTTTACTGTATTACACAAGAGAACGAACGTTGCTTTCCAGTAGGCAATTGCTTTTTTGCCAAAACATCATTATCGACTGGACGCTGCTGTGATGTCACGGGCGCCGATCGTGAACCTGAGGTGCGAGGACGCCCCTGCTTGCCAACCCGCAACGGTAAACCTGACACGAAAAAGAGGCTTGCTCAGATACCATGAGGGGGTAGTGAGGGGGAGGAAGGGAGCGGTGGAAAAAGAGGAATTAGATGTGAAAATGGATTTGCAAATGTGCTTGAGTCGGTAACGCTCTTTGTAAGGCTGACTCATTCTCTCTGTGTATATCTCCCCCTCTATTTAGTGTGGTGTAGTGTTGCACGTACGCTCTCTCTTTCTCTCTCTCTCTTTCTCTCTCTCTCTCTCTCGCTCGCTCTCTCACACACATATTGTGGTACTGCTGCTGGTGCTGCCATTGTCTGACCAGGTTTCCCCTGTGATGGTTCCAGAGCATGTCTTTGCTCTGTGTGTGGGCTCTTTTAGCTCAAGCTCAGCTTTGGACTGGGATTCCAGAAGGCTGAAGGCTCGGGAGGAGAGGGAGTACCATCTGTCACAGTTCCTTCTTTAATACAAGCTACGTGTTGTCTTTTTTCCTACACTTTGGCTTGCTTAACTGGTGAAAAATGGGACATTTTCTAACACGTAATGTTTAGCCGAAGGAGAATGCGTTAGGCGTAGACTGGATTTGAGAAAACATCACTTTTCAAAAGTAGTTCTTCTCTCAGAAATTGAGCCCTTTTTGCTCCTGTCACCTGAAGTCTGTCCTTTTTTCGTGTAACACTTCACCTCGTCAACACTGGATCGCGGTAATGCTTTTACCGACGCCATCGGGTCAGCACCAGGTCTACCCGTGAATCCTCGCATCTCTCCGAAACGCAACAGAAGACCGGGATTACTCCAGACAATGAAGAAAATCTGGTCCAAGAAACGCTTCCAGGTCAGTCCTGCATGCCTTTCTCCTCAAACTTCCCTGAAGTTTGACCCATATATGACGTGTTTGTCATTCACTGTGTGGAGACTGAGTGATCTAGTGCCCTAGATTAATTTCCCCTCGCCGGGATTCACAGGCAGCAGATTGTGCCCCACCCTTTGGCTGTAAACAAAGTAACAAAGGTTGCACATTAAATACATATGCACTTATTATTTCTGTTCAGTGGTGCAAACTGGGGTGATGCGCATTGTTTAGGTTTAAATCTATCACAGATTTTTATTGATGTTTAACAACATATGTGTATGTACAGTCTCATGTCAGCTCAATTTGTAATTTAAGTTTAGATTAAAATAAAATGTATGCTTTTGTGTGGTAATATCATGTGGCGTTAATGCGGTAATGAGGTAATGAGGTATTAAAGCAGTATTGAATGAACAAGGTTTAATATTGCTGGTTCAGTATTTTAAAATAATTTAGAGATTTATTCTTTTGAAGCAGACGCATGGAAAACCAGTTCGAGGATTACTACGGGTCAAAAAGTAACAAAGCAAAATAGCTTCATACAGGAGCCGTGTTAAGCCCTCTGTTTTCTAACAACATTCATAGGACTCAATCAATTCTAAAGCACATTGCCTAATGTAAATGTCTTTTGTTCAATTACTGAGAATGAGCCGATTTATGATCATCCTGTCAGGTAATGTGGACGATTTACACTGCTGCATATCACCATCAGATCAATGCAATGCTTTAATGTGAGTTTAAACACTCTGTTACGTGATTATTGTGTTATCACTGGGGTGTACAGTGCTTTATATCTCTAGTATGGAAGCTCAATGATCACTCCCTTCTTTACACTTGTGTACAAACATTACAGTGTTACAACAGAAATAATCGAAATGACAAATCTGGATACTTTAGCGTGACATTTGATACGCTTTCAACTCTTTTTGAGGAACATTTCACACTGACGTTGCGATGTGCGATCGCAGCTCACTCCCCCTTTCTTCCTCGACTCTCACGTCTGATGGAAACCAGTGAGAGGAAGAAAAATGGGAGGAAAGGGGGGGATGGGGAAAGAGGGAGATAATTGGATCTTTCGTCCGTAGACAGAGGCAGACAGGTAGAGAAGGCTGAGATGGAGATAGAGGCGTAGCTCAAAGATGTTGTGCCAGCTTGATTGCCAGCTCATCATTCCTTATATTTCTTCACATTTGATCACAGTGTTGAAACCATCATTAATTACTGATGTTATATAGGCAGGGTATGAAAAGGTTAGCCAAATATAATTAATTAGAAACACTTTTGATTGGCTAACCTTTGAAAAGTGCGCAAAATAGAGGATAGCATGCCATGTCAACAAACATTCTCTTTATTCCCCCAGTTTAATCTCTATTGATTTTTCTATTTATTATCTCTGTTGATCTTTCTGTTGACTCTTCTATTGATATTCTAATCTGCTAAGGAGCTAATAAACCCATTGACATGATTAGACTCAGAAATGGATCATTAATGACCAATAATTTGTGTTTACACATGGATCATTAATGGTATTTTTATGATGGGAAAGCGGTGTTAAGTGGTGTTTTTTTTTTTTAGATTGTGACCAATTGTGACCTTCTTTAAGTTCTTATTGAGGAAGAATCAATCCTTCGTTATTTGGTTAATGAATGCACATATGCAGTGCAACATATAATCAAACGTCATTGCACCTTCCTTGCATTACAAACACCAAAGACTGAGCTGTTTGGATCAAATTCCTAAAGATGCACTGTTAAGAGACTCCTTGAAATTGACTTTAAATTAGTCTGAACATGGAGTAAACTTTGTGATGCATCATTGATACCTTCATCTGTCGACTCAAGCTCAACAATGAAAAGATATATTGAGTGACTGCAGGGCATGCGGTTGCCGAGGAATGAAGCAGGACAAAGACTACAACTGGATCTTCATCTTACGTTATGAAGCCACTTTAGATCAGCAGTTACACACCAAATACTCCTAACCTTCTGTAAATAACCTGTGATCTTATAAAGTGACCAGAGGCCAAATGATTTAACAAACTGAAATAAGACTTCAGGGCAGTAACAGCATGTTTATTCATTGAGATTGGGGCGGGATCGGAGCTCTCCAAGGTCCTGACTGCCTTGGTTCTTCTGCTTTTAGACAATTATTATGTTTAAATTGTCTTTTCTGATAAAAAAAAATGAGACACAGCTTCTATTTATATGCTAGAAATACATGATTTTTAGTGCTTCTCATGCATTTAAATTAGCTTAGAGCATAAATGAAGAACGTATTTCCGAGTGCAAAATTTGAATACACACAGTTTGCCTCTTCGGAACGCATTCAAATGAGCTACGTATATAGAGTGATTAGATATAAACAAGAACATACTAGCACCGATCTTTCACAAACACAAAATATCTAAATGAGCACCTGCATTTTTGCAACACTGGACATTGTACGTTCAGGATATTTCATTTACGTGATAAATGTAACAGAGGGATGGATAGACAGATTGCATAAATACATAGTTGGATGAATAGGTGAATGAATAGACGGTTGGGTGTTTGAGTGACAGTGTGATGTTAGAGAGATGAGTGGGGTGAGCTTATGGACATACACATGGTTGAATAGATGGATGCATAACTAGATGGATATGAAGACAGGTGAATGGATGGTTAAATAGGTGGATGGACGGGTAGATACGTGTTTGTGGGGGAGTGGGTTGTCAGGAAAGATAGATTGGTTTGTGGGCAGGTAAACAGACAAAGGAATGGATAGATGGATAGCTGTATGAATATGTAGACAGATAACCGTGTGGATGAAAGGATGTATATGGATATGTAGATGGATGATAGATCTGTGTCAACAGATGGATGACTAGATTTAGATGAAGGCAAATGAATAGATGGTTAAATACATGGATAAATGGATAGATAAGTATTTGTGGGGGGCATGGTTGTTAGGGTAAATAGATTGGTGGACAGACAAAGGGATGGATAGCTGTATGACATGTATATGTAGACAGATACATGGGAAGGTAATTAGGTGGATGGGTAGACTGATTCATGGGTAGATATCAATATGGATGGCTAGATAGAAGATGGATAATAAAGTTGGATGGAAAGATACATGAATGTGAAGATGGTCGAATAATGGGTGGATAGACTGATGTGTAGACAGCTGAATGCATGGTTGAATATGTGGATGGATTAATGGAGGAATTTATGAATGAGTTGATGGATGGATGGTCAGAGAGGTATGTTGATAGATAGTAAATGGGGGATGGTGAGTAAATGAATAGATGGATGGCTAAATGGGTGAATAGATAGTTTGAGTGGCTTGCCTGGACAGTTGAGTGGATGGATGGGTGGATGTTTGGGACATTGTAATACAGACTGTAGCCCATCAGATTTTATACAGACCTTTGTTAGTCTCCTTTACTCTTGTCACGTAATGGTCAGGACCCCCACAGTACCAGCACACTTCAGGTACTATTTGGGTGCTGGATCATTCTCAGCAGTGACAACGATGTGATGGTTGTGTGTTAGTGTGTGTTATGCTGTGTTATTACAAGTAGACCAGACACAGCAGTGCTGCCAGAGTTTTAAACCAGAAAACAGTCTGAGAACAGTCCCCAGACCAAAAATGATCAGCCACCAGTATCCCGCAAGCAGTGTCTTCTCAGAACTGATAATGGGTTGGAGGATGACTAACACAAACTTAAATCTACAAGATGGAGCGACATGGCAGATAGAGGACACAGCGAAGAAACCATTCATACCAGCACGACACATACCAGTACACCATCAGTGTCACTGTAGTGCTAAGAATGATCCACCACCCAAACAGTACCTGACCCGTGCTAGTCCTGTGGGGGGTCTTGACGAGTAGAGACCAGAGTAAACAGGACTAACAAGGTATGTAGACAGATGTACAGTAGAAAGTATGTACTGTAGACAGTATGTATGTAACAGATGTACTCCAGTCTGTAAGTTTACAACCACAAGCTATATATATTTCTATATTAAGTATAAATGATAATGATTTGCTTAGTAATTAGGGTAACTATGTACCATGATATATAATACTAGTATTTTATAATAAGAATTAGTTTATGCTTGACAAATATAAATCAGTTTTAAAGCTGCCACCGTTTCAGTGATCCTTTGATTTGAAACCTTATTTTGTTTTTTTTATATTTTTTATACCTTTTTCAACCACATCCTAGTCAACCTTTCATTTTCATTGTATTAACGCTTTTCACCTTTCCTCCTTCAATTACGGCAGCTCAAAAGCTTCTGGACTGCATCTGTGAAGCAGATCATTTGCCTAGTTGCACTGGGCACACACTTTGCACCCAATTCCCCTGATACAGCCCAATTCCCAGTGACTGAATGTAAACAGCATTGAGCGGATATTACCTCCTCAGATCTGACCCACAAACACACAGATGCACAGATGGCAGGCTGGAGATCCTCACTGTGCAGCCTTCTATGAGACAGATAAGCCTGTTTGGCTTTTGGCCGTGTAACAGATTCTTCATTCTCCATTAGCAGTGGATTGTTTCGAAGCATTATATGACCATAATATTAATACAATTTTCAATTTCCAATTATATGGGCCACTAGTTAGTATAATTGTTTGGTTACTAAATACAATACTAATTTTATTGCATTCTATTGACAACTTAAGGAGACCCAGTTTGCGGGTTACTATGCTTGATTTTTACTAATTCATTACTGTTTATATAGTGATACACTATATGGACAAAAGTATTAAGACACCTATATATTACACCTACAGGAGATTTTATTACATTATTCTAAATCCATACGATTTTGGGAGAGATGTTGCACGTTCATCCAGACGAGCATTTGTGTGGTCAGGTACTGATGCTGGACGAGAGCTTGACTCCATTCAAGCTTCTCCCAAAGTTGTTTAGTGGGGTCTGTCAGGGCTCTGTGAAGGCCAAGCTCTTACACACCAATCTCCACCCACCATGCCTTTATGGACCATTGCTTTGTGCACTGGGACCAGTCACGATGGAAGAGAAATAGGCCTCATACCACAGTGGGCTAATCAACGTTCAATAAAAGCAAATGCGGGTCAATTTAGACAAATGTGACTCATTGCATCTGAATCGTGACACATGATGTCATTTATAAATAATAATAACCTTGTAGAGACATGGTTGAGTAACCTGGAAAATCGTTTGTCATTCCTGCACCACGTAGCATGACATTGCTGACAATGTTGTTCTAAGATCAGACTAATCAAGGCCTCACAATCGTGACTGTCGTGTACTACGTATGCCACTCTCCTGATCGCTACTTGGCATTTCACCCATGAAAATGCTATGAGGAATATAGTGAGAAATGAACTCCGATCATATCTCTATGAATCTTGCTCTGCGTATAAATTATTCAGAGCTTTTAAAGGCCCATAAATGTCGGGCACTTCGGTGTTCAGCCAAATGGACTGAATCAGCTAGGCTGTAGCAGGTCTATGGCCCAACCCCATACATACTGACAATTTCAGCAAGTGGGTGGTGGGGCAGTGTGAAGAAAAGGAGAATGTTCTAGAGGCACAGCTTCGATCAGGCATGCTGGAGCAATGCCCTTTGGCCCCCGTGATGTTATATGTGTCACTTTGAGCGGCTTGTGTCTACTGTAAGAGACCAACACTCTAAAAGAAGGACATGTATTATTTACTGAAGGAATAATGTGAGTATACTTTGAACGAAATCCATAATATAAACAGGTCCAGTGATTATAAATGGCATCAGGGTAGAAATGCCATTTAGAAGTATCACTGGCTTATTTGCAGCACCAGTGCTCCAGCTCATTAGACCCAGGGGTACTCTGAAACAAAAGGCAGAATACAGACAAGAAAGTTTGTTAGCGGTGAACTGAAAGATTGCTCTAGAACCTATGAGGCTCACCATTGGGAGCCAAAGCTCTACCAACTGCACCACTCTGGATGCATCCTACCTCTGGCAAAGCGAGGTTTCTTTAATGTGCCTTGGGTCCCAGCTCCCCAGTGTTGGATGGAGGTGTCAGGTTGGGTCCTTTTCCTGCACCCTGCTGGTAGGTCAGGGTTATGGTGTTCTCTGTTCGTCTATGTTTAGAAGGACTTCCGAATTCAGAGCTCGTTCATGAGAGGCTGTAGTAGGGCAAGCAGACCAGTAGTGGTCATGGGGGGTCATGACAAGCAGTAGTGTCTATAGGGTGATATTAAGGAGGGTACCTGCTATGGCTGCCAAATAAGCAAAAATAGTTATGACGCACCCATAGACGTATTTCTCCAAACTGCTGTTTTTGTTGAGTATTCGATGTATTCTTCAGTTGGCCTGGTTGCCACACACCTCCTCCTTATTTAAGCCCTGCAGCACTGTTAACTCCATCCCTGAGTCTTTTCCACTTTGGCAGATGCCTTCCAGAACTAATCCGATTGGTTAACCTTATTCTCAGGAGAAGGGCAAAACTCTTTGATGCCACCAGCGTTGGGAGACATCTCTAGCTGTGACTAATGAATTAAGAGTGACAGGAGGCATGCATATCCCAGACACCGTATCTTCAGTCACAGCCTTTGCTTTACCTCATTTGTTGCCCCTAACTTGGAAACGGGCAGGGGAAATTGCAGCGATTGTGTGGCACAGTTGCACACAGACAGAGTGATGTGTCACATGTACATATTTATATACACTCATTTTAATCTTGTAGACGGATATTGTTTTTTAAATCCTAAAAACTAACAAGTCAATGTAATGGGTGATTCTTTGGATGGAGGCCCTTTTTACCATCTTGAAAAAAAAGAATATTGTCACCATAACGGTTATAGTCTTAAAAATAGAGACTCGATGACTACTACTGATTATATCCGATTTAATAATTTTATATTCATTTGACATATAAAAAATAAATATAAAAACTTGCTGTTTGGCAAAGCGAAAAGTTATGTGTTGATAGTGGTTGTGGTCATGTTGTGGTAATTACAATTCAATCATTTTCAGAAACAATTAATAAATGACAAATGATGATAGGTGATGGATTTGCAGTCATCAATAATGTGAATATTTTGGTAGAGATCTGTCAAAACTGTTACGGTAATGACCGTAATACATTTCCAGACATCCAAATGATACTGTTCTCTCCTTGCTAATGTGCTTCCCTTCGTTCTTTGTTTCCATGGTTATAACAAGTGTTACCTATAAATAATTTGTGAAATCATAGGCTGTCAATGTAACAGAGAAGAAATTGTTCACAATTTCGCAAAATGGATATGCACCACATTTGTAACGCTATTTTACATTATCATGAATGAGCTATTTTAATGGGTTGAGAACTTTTTATTGTTGTTTTCATTAACATTAAAAAAGGCTAATCATAAGATTTTGACAAAATATTATTTTGGTGGTGCAATTAATAATATTTCAATACCTAAACTATTTATTATTATGAATTTCTATCATGAACTTATAACCCGGGGACATGAAGGTTCCCCCAATTGAAGAATCGCCCAGAAATAAGAACAAAGTGGGGGTGCTGATAATTGTAGGTGTCATTTCTGTGAGTGTCTTGGTCATTAACTGCCCTAGATTCAGAATTAAATCTAGGCTAGTAGAACAAAGTGTACGTCCCTGTCCTTCACACTTTTCATGTGTCAGTTTTATACAGACACTTCTATGTGTTATATCTTGCACTAATGTTCTGTGGGCTGTTAATTCATGAGTACTAACATACTTTTTCTCTCTCTATTTCAGAAAACTGGACACTCTAACCGAACGTTTGGCCGGTTTACCCATGGTGTGTTTGGTTTTATAGATAACAGGTTACTACAAAAGAGATTTTACAATCTTTAAAAGTCTGTCAGTCCTCGTAGTGTCTGGTCTGTGTTTAAGATTGAGGATGCACTGGAGATCAGATTCTTCGGATGTGATTAGTCCAGTTTAGACAATAGCTTTAGCCGTGTCCATAAAACTTCAACCTTATACAAATCCTGCAATTTATAACAATCTTAAGTGGCCACAGCTCAACTACACTGCTCACACAAATGAGGGGATATATAAAAATACACCCATACTGACCAGCATACTTAATTGATATTACATCTCATTTGCATAATCAAAAAAGATCTTTGACATTTCACATGCTTCCTTTTTAATCACTTTATATTCATTTTCAAATACCCCTTCATTTTTGTGAGCGGTTTATATTTAGATTGTGTAGTGTGTATATGTGTCTATGTACTGTATTGTGCAAAGGTCTTAGGCCACCATTAGATTATCATACCGTATATAATTTTCCTCAGTCTCTATTAGAATACAAAATACATAAAACATGTGAAACTTGTATATATGAATGATAAAAAACTTAAAACAAATTGTCTATTAACATAGTATTAATTTAATTAATATAGGCTATAGGCTAGAGTCTTTTAGTGTAACCTCCCCTTACACTCGAGCAGTAGTTGACCTTTCTGTAGTCATAAGAAGCTTGATCAGGAAGTGGCAGGGTACAGCCAAGAAACCATTTTTTTCAGAAGGGCTGAAAGGCTAAGATGTGCTAAAATACACAAAGACTGAAATGAAGATTCAATTCAATTTAATTTAATTGTATTTGTATAGCACTTTTTACAATAGACATTGTCACAAAGCAGCTTTACAGTGATGCATGAACAAGTGTCACAAATTGGATTCTATTTGTCCCTAATGAGCAAGCCAATGGCGACAGTGGCAAGGAAAAACTCCCTGAGATTAAGAGGAAGAAACCTTGAGA
>JAUZST010003543.1:0-42969 GCA_034779995.1 Parotocinclus haroldoi | reverse complement strand
TGTGTGTGTGTGTGTGTGTGTGTGTGTGTGTGTGTGTGTGTGTGTGTGTGTGTGTGTGTGTGTGTGTGTGTTTGGGCAGTAAGGCATTACATACACTCAGATTTTAAAAAACATCATGATCACTCACAGATTTAAGAAACTATTTGATATAGTAGACAGCAAGTGTAATACACATTCATTTCTAAGTCCAATTGTTGGATGTGGGAGAAATGTTCAGGCATACATCCAACCAACACAGTACACTGCACCCTGCTGAGTATGGGACTGCGTAGGAACAGCCTGATCAGTGCCAATGCTAAACCATGTCCAGCATGACAGCTATCTACAATGGGCATGCAAGCATTTGTGCTACTGGATGGAGAAGTGATGGCACAAGTATGCACTCTGCAGAGCAAACAAGCCAGCGGAGGAAGTGTAATGCTCTGGATAATGTCTGTCTAGAAAACTCTGGTTCCTTTTAAGCTTTTATTTATACATGAATCCATCGATTAGGCATAACATGATAACAAACTTGTTTTTACACTCATTGTGAATTTCATATCAGTTTCACTTACATCCATCTCTTTCTCTACATACTTTGTAGTCCCCTTTACTTTGTAATGGTCAGAATCATCAAAAAGACCACCACAGATCAGGTAGCATTTGGGTGGTGGATCGTTCTCAGCACTGCATCACCACTGATATGCAGGTGGCGCGTTAGTGTGTGTCGTTCTGGTATCAGTGGTTCAGACACAGTATTGTTACTGGAGCTTAAAACACTTAAGTGCCACTGCTGAAAATATTCCACCTACCAAAAATGTCCAGCCACCAGCATCCTGTTGGCAGCATCCTGTGAGTACTGATGAAGGATTAAGAGGATAAACACAAACTGTGCAACAACAGATGAGCTACTGTCTCTGACTTTACATCTACAAGGTGGAGCAACATGGTATGTGTCTTTAATAGAGAGCACAGTGAACATTGTTTAAAGACTCCGGCATCACTGCTGTGTCTGATCCATTAATACCAGAACAACACACACCACCAGCACATTAGTGTCACTGCAGTGATGACGCTGGTCCGCCTCCCAAATGGGATCTGTGGTGGTCCACTGGGGGTCCTGATCATTACAGAAAAGAGTAAAAAAAGATGACCAAAACATGTAGAGAAACAGATGGACTACAGTCTGTTATTGTAGAAATACAAAGTGCTTCTATATGGTAAGTGAAACTGATAAAATGGCCAATGAGTGTAGAAACAAGGAGGTAGTGACAATGTTATGCCTGATCAATGTACATATACATTGATCATATATATAGTATATACATATACATATACTATAGGACCAAAAGTGAGGATCCTTGCACATCTGACCCAAAAAATCCCATTCCAAATCCATGGGTATAAACATGGAGTTGCCCATCCTTTGCTGCTATAACAGCAGGAGTTGAGCATTGACTGATCATGTCCACATACTTAAGTGTACAGGGATATTTTGGTGCTAAACATATGTGCTATGTGAAATAGTAAGTCTTTTTTTACAAAGAAGGGATAAACTCTCTTTCCTCATTTGTGCAACATTTGAAGAGCACATTACAATAACACAGAATTCTAGTGACCAAGGCATGAACCAGTGTTTCTTCACAAATTTCAAAATTAAATGTCTTGAATTAAGATGAGTTCATTAAAAGACGAAAGTCAGCCTTGGAGATACTTTGGTGTTGCGAACATCGCACTTCACAGACACAACCAACTAACGCAGCTAATCATTCCCTTTAACCTAGATGCCCTATAATTAGAATTCCAGCATTGTCATTAAGTAACAAACAATATGTGTCTAAAGTAGGTTTGCTGCACTGCTTTGTTTAAGACTTCTCCTTGGTTAAATAAGCACCATATTAAACATTCGCTCCTTTTTTGTTTTTGTTTTACGTTATTGTTTTACATGACTTGTCTTATATCTTTACCCCTGATTATTCCCTCACGTAGGTGTTGATTAGGATTCCTAAAACGAAGTTAAAACTACTCTAAAAGCTGGAAAAACACATATTTAAGGAAATTACATAGTTTAGCTTAAAGTTACTTTGTGTGTGACTTTTCTACAATTTGTAACGAGCTGCAAATGGCATTTTTTAAGTGTATGTAGCTGTCCTGGTGGCTCGGTGGGTAGCACCACTGCCTCACAGCAAGAAGGTCCTCTTCGTGTCTGCGTGGGCTTACTCCAGTTTCCTCCCACAGTCCAAAGAAATGCGTGCTGGGTTAATTAGTGTCTCTAAAGTGGCCCTCAGTGAGTAACTGTGTGTGTATGTGCCCTATGATAGACTGGTGCGCCGTGTAGGGTTGTTCCTGCCCTTGCGCTCAGTTGCCAGATGGGCACCTGACCTGCGACCCCATGTGTATTAGGCGGAAAATATTGAATGGCTGTAGCTGCCCTATTGTAAATTGTACTCCTTTTTCTGCCCCCTTCCCACTGTATATTATCTGCCATCTGTAACTATATATGTTGTTTCACATTCACTTATTGATTATATGTTTCATCTGGCTGATCTTATAACTTGTTCATAATACTGTCTATTAATACTTTTCTGGCTCCCGTCAAAAAACACCAGGTGCCTCATACCATCATCTTAAGTGTTAAACACCATTACATCAGAAAATACATAAATGTATTTTGTATCATTTTGTATATTTCTGTAAATAAAAAAGCATTAGTGTGTGTATAACAGTTTATGCCTTGGACACTTTTACATATACGTTTGCATACAGCATATTAGCAAATATACCATTTACATTTACATTACAGCAGACTAAAAAAGACTATGTGCCTATGCTAATGTCTGGTCAACATTCATTTCAGTCAAAGGTCTGTTTTAAAAAATGGGAACATGACATTAAAAGGCATGTACCTGTATTCAATTCTGCAAGTATGTCAACTAAAAAAGCCCATCAAACACTGCATTAGAACAGAGGGGATGTCTGCTCTTCAGACAGAAAAAAACACATCTACACATCCATAAAGGGGGCATGGCCTCAGGCTTTGGCTGCTGTGGTTTATGGTTTCTGTATATATAGAATTAGTGCCTTAAGTCAAACTGTGTCAAGACACAGACACAAATGGTGAATAGGTAACTAACAAAAGGGATTTATCCATCATCCTCAAACTAGGACACTAGATTATGTGTGTGTGTAAGTGTGTGTGTGTGTGTGTGTGTGTGTGAGAGAGAGAGAGAGAGAGAGAGAGAGAGGGATTTGGAAATCAGGTCTTTTTAAATTCCTGTGGGAGAATAAATTGTTCCTGTGGCAGTACTATTTATGTCTCTCAGCTCTCATTTTCAGTACTTTCATTTTATCCTTATTGGCATGACTCTCATTATACAATGCTGTTGATGCAATGATTAATCTACAAGATAAAATAAAAACTGTTCAATAAAACAGTACAGTTGAACTTCTGCTAGTAAAAATCTTTCGGGTACTTTAATGCCCTAATCCGCTATTTGAACCATTTACCTGCTATAACAAATGCTCAATCTAAGAATTCTAATTCTATGACAAGTGATTATCAGTATATTGTGAATAGCAGTATACTGTAATTATCAGTGTATTGTGGCAGACAGATGGCAGGCTGATTTCACAATGATCGGAAACTATTAATGATTAAAAAGTCTTGACAGTCTTCTAGAACAGAGAGATCACAAGAACTGTCATAGTTGACAAACAGAGACTTCTCTATTTGCTAGTCCAGCTCACATTTTCCATCACACACACACCAATAAACTGGGGCCTTCTAGTCTGTTTGGCTAATAAACTATCATGATGACACAGAGGTACTGGCGAGCTTTCTTCATAATATCATGATTAGTTCCATGGAACAGAATGAAGCACCCCAAACTGTACCACGAATCAGCGTGTGAATATAACAACTCAGCAACAACAGCATTTAAAATACATAACTGATGCTGTGGCATTTCACCTGAAAAAGGATGACAGCCAACCAACAAGCATAAACATGCACTTTAGACATGTATAAGTAGATGATCCTCATTACTATGTAACTAGTAGTTTTTTCTAAAACCACAATTCCTTTGATGTACACAAAATGCAGAGAGATGACTGAATCCACCCCTAAGGCATTTGGCTTCTACCTCTACCTTATAGTTCACACCTACATGTGGCCAACCTAAACTTTTGTTTTACTGAGTGGTTAATTATGAGGTAAAGTGTCAGAAGAAACGACATACAGGTCAGCAATTTAAATTATGCACATGGCCTGTGGCACTGTGGATAATGTACTGGACTATGAAGCAAAAGGCCCATGTTTTAAATCTTAGCACTGCCAAACTGTCCTGCTCTTGTGCAAGACGCTGAAGCTTCAGTTGCTTGAACTACAGCTTGTAATACTGTTTTGATTATAAAATAACAAACTTTATTGATTATAAAATAATTAAATAAAACTGAACACAAGTACTCACTAGTGAAAAAGATACAGAGATCAATATACATATATTTTTAATAAATACACATCATTCATATGTACATACATTTACTGATCACTTTATTAGGTACACCTCCTTGTTTTTACACTCTTTGTCTATTGTATCAATTCCACTTACCATATATAAGCACTCTACAACTACATAGGGTAATCCACCTGTTTCTTTTGAAACCTTTTTCGTCCCTTCTACTCTGTTATCTAATGGTTACAGCCCCCAAAGGGCCACCACAGATCAGGTACCATTTGGGAAGTGCATCATTCTCAGCGCTGCTTTAACATGGTGGTGATATGCTAGTGTGGCACGGGTGGATCAGACACAACAGTGCTTTTAGAGTTTTTTAAACACTGTATTCACTCACTGTGTACTTTATTAGACATGTATACCATATTGCTCTAAAGATCAGATTAGCAGCACTGTTGTGTCTGATTCACTCACACCAGCAGAAATTACGTAGAGAAACAGATGAACTACAGTCTGTAATTGTAGAAATACAAAGTGCTTCTATCTGGTAAGTGAAACTGATCAAATAGACAATGAGTGCAAAAACAAAGATGGACATGATGGCAATGGTTGCCTGCTTTTAGAGTATGTATTATATAAGTTTTCTATAGTAAGGTTTGGCTGTATGATAAATCCTTGGCTCATTCGGAGCACAGTGCACTGTTCTCACCAAGGTTAAAGGGAAGATTGTAAGTTGAAAATTGTAGGTATTTACTTTATAGAGAAGTACTTTCACTGTATGGTAAAATAAACATAACGTCAAACATCATTTCACTAAGGTGTTCACCATATTGCATAAGAGTATAGTAGTCCTTTTCTCTCAAACATTATTTTTTGGGGTTTTTCTGTCCAACCATCTATCGCAGCTGCCCCTCTCTTCATCTGTTCTACTAAAAACACCTTTACCTAACACAATATAAATAAGTTAAACAAAAAAAAACACCGCAACCCCTTCAATACATGCACAGTATGTCTGAAGGTCTAATTAGAACAGTGTGATTATTCAGCACAGTTGCACTCACTCAAACATTATAGCTGGTGTGGGCATGCTGAAGAATGTGGTGCATCAGCACACACACACACAAACACATATACACACACACACACACACAAACACACGCATGTGCGTGCACACACATATGCGCACACACGCAAATACGCACACATACAATTTTCCACACAGGTTCAGCTATAACCCTTAGTCACAGCATGAAGACCTTTCCAAAATGGGATAATAACAGTGTGTATGTGCGTGTGTGTGTAAAAATGTCCTGACTACATGGGAGAAACAAGGGTGAATCCACATTTTCAGAACTGGCAACGCAGTCCGTAAAACAGTACTTTAAAGTTAATCTTTTTATACTGTAGCATCAACAAAGAAACATTGACATCAGAAATCTTGATTATAAGGATTTTATAAATTAAACACACCTGTTTGCGCTGAAAAGGTTTGAAAATAACTGTAACTGGTGCAGACACTTAACTTACTTAACTTACTCAACTTAGAGTGGGCAGGGGGTGGGAGCTACCCCACTCCAACTAGTGTTCGCCTGGACGGAAATACGACACCCACAAACCCACATTAAGAACAGGAACTCAGAAAAGATTTTTTTTTTTAAATGTGTAACACACAACTATCTTGGCAGAAAAAAAGGAAACATACTGGTATCTCAGACAGGCTAGGCACAGTGGGAACCGAAGAAGGCTGCTTATGCCACAAATAGATAATACAAATATTCTGTGTCCTTGAGCTTCACATAAACTAATGTGTGAATCAGACATATTTTGTTGATTTTCTAAATGAGCCAAGTTTACTGAGAACAAACTTAACTATAACAAATTTACTGAATGACTACCAAGATCGTCATCTTACAAAAAATAATAGCGGCATAAGATACAGTTCACTCTACAGAATTACAATTGCAGCTTTTTCTAAATTGAGATACTTTCTAAAATGAGACAAGGTCAAAGTTTAACTGTGAATTTGGCCTTGAGAAAAAAAATCCTCATCAAAAAAGCAATTATTTTCAACAAAACCACAAATAACACAGATTTTTGCCACCCTGCTTTTAATACTTTTCACAGCATATAAGCACTTAGACTTCACCTATAACGTCATATACTCTACCATACTTAATAGTAGGCATCCACTTACGCTGGCATGGGTGGTACTTAGAAGCCATCCCTAAAATTCACAGTACACTAATGGGCTCAAACCCTAAATAAGACACTAGTCTGCTGATCCGGCATCAAGGGGTGATTCCCCCTTTTGTGCCAACATAACATTAGACCTTGCTAGGTGAAGCCATTGCATGTGGGCTAGCCTAAGCACAAATATTTTACACACACACACACACACAGACACACACACAGACACGGGCGACTGAAAGTTCTATTTTTACCTAAACCTTGTAATCCTTTTTTTTTTTTTTTCCAGATTCAAGTATTTTCATTTAATTGTAATTGATGATGTTTTAAGTAATTTTATGTAGCAATACAGAAAATTAGACAATGTTCACAAACTGTATAGTGTAACACAGCTAGATCATAGTCATCACCACAAATCCTAGTCCACTGAGGTAGTACACTACATTAGAAGTGAGGACACTTCTGCGCAACCCTCTACCCGTGTGTGTGTTTGTGTGTTGCTCTAATTTAGAGAAACAGAATAATTTTGGACCATTTCATTTATAAATATATCAATTACACTCTTAACAATTCAATTGTAATTTACTGGCTTTTATCTGCAAAATTCTAATTAATTATATGTTGTATGGTATAAGTGGGCACAATTTTCAAAACAATTTTATTTCCCACAAGCCCAAAGAAAATACATTTTATTATTTGTTGTGTCATACGTTTAAACTTGTAGGGCATTGTTCATCAAACCTTCGTAAAAAGACGAGCAAACTGCGAGTAAATTTAGTGTAAACTGGATTCGCCAGATTCACGAACGCAACGTCAACACCAGATTTGTTAGTAGAACTAGTGTGTGTTAATGAATAAAAATTGTTTGTAAATCTGCGCGCTCTGCACAATCTGGACAGTCTTGCTGGGGGTGAGCATTATCCTGCTAAAATGACAGTTAGAAGCCCTGCAATATGATGCAATACATGTGGTCACAAGGTGTCCTGCACATACTGCTAATCTGTCGCTGTCCTTTGTGTCACTACTAGGGCTGAACGACTGTCATTTGCAATGACTTCCCAAGTCATCATAGCAGCAGTTGCGCCTGTGTGTTACTCCAAACCAAGGGCAAGATTGAAAAGGCCTGATGGTCCGGGTAGAGATAGGGGATAGTGAAGGTGTAGTGAAGATGCCACCCGTGTCTGAATGTGCCTCCAAATACTTTCCTGCTGAGAACTCATTATCCTAAATTGAATATTTAATTCAATTTATCTGTAAAGATACTGCTCACAAAATGTAGGGAATACTTCAAAATGAAATCTCCCAAAATGAAATATCCCCTAACTTTTGTGAGCAGTGTATTTACGGTGGAACCTCGGTTAACGAACGCCTTCGATAGCGAACAATTCGGATAACGACCAAAAATGTTATTAAAAATTTGCCCCGGATAGTGACCAGCATCTCAGACCAAGCATCATTCTCGCTCGAGACACAGTTACTGTAGGAGCCATTTATGTTTTGCTGCATTTATGATCACTTACCATGTGGGGCACTGAAAGGTTTAAAGGTGACTCTAAGGTACCAGGTAAGGGGGGATGTAGTTAACGAGGAAGTCAACAGTATTTTGACCGTATCCTGTTGGTATGTTATTGGAGTTTGTTTATACAAGCGGAACGTTTGAATGTCTAAAATAATACTGGATATCCACCATTGCTGCTGATGTGTGGATTATCTGCTGCTGCTGTAAATGGATTTATATATCCAAAGGTTTAAAGGTATGGACTTTGTGATACTGAATTCCCGTTCAATAGGAACGAGTCAAATGTTACTAACACCGATTCACTTTCCCATCATGTAGAAACATTTAATTATCAGGTTTATTCAAATACAGTTACGATCAGCCGTTCGTTATCTTTATCTTTACGCAGCCTTCTTATTAAGCGATTTTTGTGCTTTATTTTAATAATATAGCCCTCAATCATCTAAGCAGTAATTCCACCCCACACCTCCATCCACTCACACTATCACATCGCAGTCAAAACGGTAAGTTTTCTTATGTTTACTAAATATTTTCTTATGTTTAAACGCTTTCTTTATGGTTTTTTTTATTTAACTCAATTTGTACTGTATTATAACTGTTCACATTTAAAAAACATATCTATATAGCCGGTAACTTTTTATATATTAGCGAGTCAACAGGGGCTGGGAACCAATTATATCTATTTCCTTTATTTCTCATGGGGAAAATTGTTACGGATAAGGAAGTTTCGGCTAGCAACCAACTTTTCAGAACGGATTGTGGTCGTTAACCGAGGTTCCACTGTACTTAGTTTCTGTTATTTGGGCTATAACTACAACAGTTTTTGCCTAGATAAATTAGTTCGTAATTCGTAAAATTGTAAACCACCCAAAGAGGAAGGGTCTCTTTTTGAGTCTTGGTCATCCCAAGGTTTCATCCTTAAAACATTTAGGGAGTTTTTGGGAGTGAGAGAGCTGTATGCGCACATAAGCACAGTGTGAACATCCACATATTTATATTCAGTGTGTACTGCACACACATACACACAGATGCAGGATGTTGCCTCCTCCCTGGTTCATTGTGCGGTCCTACAGCAGAAATGACCATTTCCGGACACACAAGCATAACCACACGCTTACACACATACAGACAGCCTCACTACATCACAGAACATATTCAGCATAGTATCTGCTGCAGCATAATCTACTGCTATGATACAACATTCAGAAGAATTTTGCAAAGTAACGGTCCAATGGTCCAACAGTGGACGCACTGCTTTATGTCTTCCCGAACCTTGACCCTTCAAGATCACATAAAACACATAGCAGGCTGAGTATAAGATCGTTCCAGTTTCCTTCAAAAATGTTTTAACACTTTGTTTGTGTGCTACAGGAATGGGAAGAATGCTGTCTTTGCTTCAGACAATGAAAACGAGAACACTACTACACACGCACATACTGTATATACACACAAAATGCACACATCCAAAAGGAAGTGTCATCTTTCTCACTGTCTCTGAAAGATGATAATCTGGAGGTTATGCATTATGTTTAATGGTTCACATGGTTCCTATAGTGTAGAAGCCCAATCCACATAGCATTTTACATCCACACACACACATATCAGCAAACACACAAATGCACTCTATTTTTTTAGTGGGCACACCACTACTTTGAAACACTCCTCTTTATTACATAATCTCTTCAGACCCTCCAGGTTGCTGGATACTTTCTGGTGAATTCTAACCTTCACCTCAACCCACAACCTTTCAATGGAATTTAGGTCAGGAGACACGGATGATAACACAAGCTTTATTCTGTGTTCACTGAAGCATTTATGGTGGATTCAGACACACATTTTGAATCACTTGTCCTGCTAGAAGATCCACTTATGACCCAGCGTCTGAAGGAAACATCAAATACTTCTCTTATTTACTGTAACAGTACATATGGACAATTTTAGACCTGCTATTGTTACTTCTAAATGCCTGATATATAAAGGTCAACAACCTATAACTTAATTTGTGGACTTTGCATCACCTAGCCTAATCTTTATACAAAATGAAGCTGGAAACATACATGGGAACCTACTGCAGTTACTTTTTATTAATCACATTTAATGGGTATATCATATATATATATATATTTATATATGACCATTTCACAGAATGTATTAGATTTCTGTGACTAGGACATATAATTTATCTAGTATACTGTATATAATTCATTTTTAGCCGTGAGAAACATTTTACTAATAATCAAGTTGTTCTGCACAGTAATGTAATTGCAAGTGCAATAAATTACATATTAAAGTAACGATAAATTACATATTAAAACCTAAAAATATGTAGAACAAAAATAGCATTTGTTGGCTAACCTTAAAATTCACCTTGATGACCTTGACCTTGAGTCTGTCAAACACCTTGTAGTCGTCGCTGGTCACGCCACTGCAGCGATGCTTTAATCATCATTTAACACCACCCTGTTGGCTAGGCGAGCAGGCCACTACGGCCTTAATCAATTTAGAGTAACCAAACCAATGTAAAGTTAGACCTATCATAGCAGACCTCAACAACTGACACCCAGAAAGATCACCAATTCCACACGACACTGTTGCATCCCTCATAGTCAAATTCTGAGAATCCAGAACTGTGGATGACGCTCGAAGACCGATACCGACGAAGAAACCTCAATAATGGTTTTGGCAGACTTTGGGAAAAGTCGACAACTGTCCTGTGTCTTTGGCCCACCCTGTACAATGATTAAAATTCTTACATTGTTTTGCATTGCTGTTCATCTATGCCTTAAATATTTTTCATAAGATATTCATAACATTTTAGCCTTGTCCCCAGGACACGCGGCTGGACATTTTCACTCAGTCCTGTTATCCTAACATATTACATATCCTTGGTAAATCATTAGCATGTGCTCAGTGCCTTATGCATTTAACAATCAGGACTCCCAGTGACGACTAATGCTAAACTGCAAACAGGGAAAGCAAAAAATGCATTACTGTACTGATGGCCATCTCCATTTGTCATAACACGAGCTTGAGAAAACCTGGGTGTAAACTCATCCTTGTTTCTGCTGCTGAACTTGGAAGTTACGTCGGTCCGGTCTAAGCTCCATTAGCCTTTTTTCTTCAAGTGAATGCTTTGTGAAATGGATTTTTGTTAAATGCGATATTGCAAGCAAAACTCACTTTTGCCTGTCTCAACTGCTCCTTTAAACCATCCAAGCACAAATAACCCATCTATCTGTTTTCTGTCAGTCAGTTAAAAGATTTTGGTGTCAGAAATCATGTGCTTCAATTTAAGAGGCACCAATTTGGACTACTGGTTTTACGAGCCCAGTAACCAAGCACCATATTTGAAAAATCTGACAACAACTTAAAAGTCAAACATAATACAATTAATCGGACAAACAAGGGTATTGTTACAGATCCAAATGCCAGAAGCCCCCAACTGTGTCTGCCTGTGCAAAGTCAGTCCTCTCTGACTTCATCAGCTTTAGGTTACTGATATGACTGATACAAATGCTAACAGAATCTAGAACAGAATCTAGCTCTAGAATGTTAGCAAATCAAACAACATGTAAAGCCAATAATGTAGTCTGGTGTTAGCTTCATGCCAACTGTAACAGCATATATAAACAAACCAACTAAAGTACCGAATACAGACACAATATTTTAAAATAACCATTCAGACATGTCGTTCTGTAGCGGCTGAGTTTCAGCTTCTTCAGGTGCTTCTCCACAGGGATCAAATTCTAGGTCAAACTGGAAAGCTAGAACGATTGCGTGACTATTAGCAATTGCGATACAACAACTGTAAACATTAAGTTTGTTAAGTTCACTCCCCCACCCTTCATCTTGCCCCACCTCTCTCCTCCCTATTATCATTTAAATCTACAAAAACAGAAATGGCACGTCTTAAGAAAAGCTCGTTGTAGGAACAGAGCAAAGTAGTTATAATTCTGCACCAAGGCTGAATTTCGGTAAAGAGACTTCAGATACAGTATTAGGGGACCACTAAGGCCTATATAAAAGCATTAAAAAGCAGCTGTCGTGGGACCTTTAAGGATAAAATTTTTAAACTTCTGTGCCAAACTGAAACATAAACTGTTCAACCTGAGTTAGTTCCTGTGGCCTGCTGGTCACCTAATGAGCTGTTGAAAAATTGAAACAATACCTGATAAGCTGCCGAGTAATGTAGGTGTGTCCGGGGTACAGAGAGCGGTGCTAAACTTTCAAGGAGAAAGGGCAGCCTCGGATCAGATGCTTGTCAAAAGTTTAAGGACTTGCTTTGACATTTACTTGGCCAGCCCCCCACACGCACGCAAAGTATAAACTACAGTTTGTAATAGCACATAAATTAAGCAAATACAATTCTTAAGAAATGTTATCATGACTACCTGTTGAATAGTATGATTAACTAGTTTCATATTTATTTTGCATTATATAATGAACTTGTATTCAACATTTGTATTGCTTATTTTTAGGGATGCACCAATATTGATACCAGCATCGAGTCCGATACTGTACTTCTAGAATTATTCTGGCACTTGGCACCCAATACCACTTTACAGCACTTTAACACTGAGCAGGTAGATCAAGAAGCAATGTCTGTAGTTTGGAAATGTTTTAACATATGGGTATGTTTGGCACAGCTGAATGTTAAACGATGCAATCACCTGATGTATATTTCATTTTGTTATAGTCAAAAAGTGAAAGAACATTTCGAGAAATTCAAGCATGTTTCCAAAGTCATTGTAACAACAGTAATGTTATTACACTCATACTGGTACTAGGTATCAGTAAGCACCAATACAAGTATTTGTACTTGGTGTGACAACAAGTGGTATCGGTGGAGCCTAACATTTTTCATATAATTTAACATGTATCTAGACGGGAGCAGCACTTCAGCAGCCCATAACTCCAAAATTAGGAGATACAGTGGAACCTCGGTTAGCCTTCGATAGCGAACAATTCGGATAACGACCAAAAATTTCACAAACAATTTGCCCCAGACAGCGACCACAAATTCGGATAGTGACCAGCATCTCAGACCAAGCATCATTCTCGCTCGACACACAGTTACTGTAGGAGCCATTTATGTTTTGCTGCATTTATGATCACTTACCATGTGGGGCACTGAAAGGTTTAAAGGTGACTCTAAGGTACCAGGTAAGGGGGGATGTAGTTAACGAGGAAGTCAACAGTATTTTGACCGTATCCTGTTGGTATGTTATTGGAGTTTGTTTATACAAGCGGAACGTTTGAATGTCTAAAATAATACTGGATATCCACCATTGCTGCTGATGTGTGGATTATCTGCTGCTGCTGTAAATGGATTTATATATCCAAAGGTTTAAAGGTATGGACTTTGTGATACTGAATTCCCGTTCAATAGGAACGAGTCAAATGTTACTAACACCGATTCACTTTCCCATCATGTAGAAACATTTAATTATCAGGTTTATTCAAATACAGTTACGATCAGCCGTTCGTTATCTTTATCTTTACGCAGCCTTCTTATTAAGCGATTTTTGTGCTTTATTTTAATAATATAGCCCTCAATCATCTAAGCAGTAATTCCACCCCACACCTCCATCCACTCACACTATCACATCGCAGTCAAAACGGTAAGTTTTCTTATGTTTACTAAATATTTTCTTATGTTTAAACGCTTTCTTTATGGGTTTTTTTTTAATTTAACTCAATCTGTACTGTATTATAACTGTTCACATTTTAAAAACATACCTATATAGCCTGTAACTTTTTATATATTAGCGAGTCAACAGGGGTTGGGAACCAATTATATCTATTTCCTTTATTTCTTATGGGGAAAAGTGTTTCGGCTAGCAACCAACTTTTCAGAACGGATTGTGGTCGTTAACCGAGGTTCCACTGTATTTCATTATTTTTACAAACCTTTGTGAGCAGTGTAGTTATACCAATACTTATTTTAAACCACACTAACAAACAGACCACCATATTAACACAACAGTAACACATACAGACATGCAAATAGCAAACTGTTACTTTTGATTACAAAAAAATAATAACCAGTGGAAAGCGCATGTGCTCATGACCACATACCATTACATGACTGTCTCCACCACAAATAGAAACTGAACTAATCTGCAACTTTCCAGCGACCAGCACATGATTCTTGTCCTGTATAGCACACATGTAATTCATCTGAGTAAATACCTGCTCATCATCATCACCTCCATCTAGGTGCTAAAAATGAGTGCAGTGCCAGCCAAACATTGTTCAGCGCTCATGCTTACACCATGTGTTTCATAAAACTTTTTGCAGAGGCTGCTCTCTTACGTGCCAATGAAGGTAATTTTTAGTAAATGTAATACAACTGCTACTGCACCTAGAAAAAAGCGATATACAGCTTAGGAGTATATAGATATAAAAGATAGAAAGTGACGCGTTCCTGTACTTACTAAAATGTCCACTGAAAGAACAGCTTACAACACATCAGTTTTTATACACCAGAAAATACACTCCAGTACACACAAAGTCCTTTTCATATGGGATTAGATGCACATGGGGTGATGGCTGATGTAATTATTACTGGAATATTTCTGTAGTCAGGCATGTGGCCAAGTCAGTCATTATATGGACCACACATTTCCATGTCTGGAAGGATTATATCTTTATAAATAATAATAGAGTTAACACATGTCCTGTCTGGTAAAAATTCAGTGATGATGTATGGATAAATCACTTCTTCTTAATTATAGACACACTTCAGGAATTCCTTCAAAGGCCCAAGCTAAGATGAATTCCCATTCAACAATATGGACAATCTTCAGAAGGACATGTCAGATAAACAGCATAGGCAATGTTCATGGCCGAGTACGATTTACAATTTTTCAATATATGACCGGCCTATTCCGAGGAGCTGTTGGCTTGTACCTGGCTCTATTCTTTTACTAGATTTAGCTTTGTTCGGTTGGACACAAAATATCAAAAAGCAATCTTGCTCAAATTGAATGTTATTACGGCCTTGATAAGAGCCTTTTTCCAATAAGTTCAAAGTTCCAAGTATTAAGCTAAATTGCAACTCACCTCGCACTTTCACACAGCATATACCTCCCAAGACAGAAAGTCATATTATTCAATCATTATTAATAAAAGGACATGCATGCATTAAACAGGTCACAGATGCACAAGAATCCAAAAACAAATAGACCATCACGTTGCGCATTAACGATGGGACGAATAAATGCAAGCGTGTGAGCCGTCTTTGAAGCTCCGTACACGCATTTATAGAACTCTGAACTAACGTTAAATACGTTAATAAAGCACTGTGCTGTTCATGTGTGTTGCTGTGTTTGTGCCACTGTTGTTGTCCCGAGTACACAAGTGTATAAATGTGGTTCAATGGGACCTACACATAATCGGTTACATAAAAATGATCAGCCAATCATTCTGTAAACCGGTCGATCTTGTGACATGGCACACAGAATAACAGCTTGCACATTTTGTTTATTATGAAACTTGGCTAATAAGATGAGTCTCACATTAATAGAGTTTTACATTAATAAAGTACCATTCTTGCAGTCACAAGCCCATTCTGAGAAGCGGGTTAAAGGATACCATGTTGTGATGCAGAAAACAAGACATGATGAAAAAATGTTTGCTAGCTAGCCCACCACCATGGAGGCCTGCGTTCAAGTCCCAGCACTAACTCTTGGTCAAGTCTGGGCATCACATACACGGGACAGACAAGGTCTTAAAGAGGGAAAGCGAATAGGAAATCATCCCTCAAACGCTACAACAGTGACTTCATTGCTTTGTGATGGTTTGGAATCCCATCCAGGGAATTCCACATTTGGGCCCAGTTACTTTTGGGATAGAACCTCTGTGTCCCTTACTAGGTGAAAAAAGGAGGTTAAAATGTAAAAAAAAAAAAAAAAGAAAGAAACAAATGCATACTGTAAAGTTTATACTGTCCAGTCATATAAATGTGTATTTCTGTAGTAATAATAATAATAATAATCTGTAGTAATCAAAAAAGCTTTTCATTAACAGTGATAAAAAACTGTTTTATTACTGAGAGAGCCCAGTTTAAGTAAATTTTCTGATCCTAGTTACACCACATATAGAAACAGCTAAATGTATACAAATAAACTTACACTTTAACTTACAAATATAGAAACACAGTAAAAGTACAATCAAATAATTGTATTTAAACTAATGTCCCAAACCTCTTTTGTGTTATTAAGAATATATGGGAAAAGGTTTAAACACCACCCAAATGGGTAAACTAAAGGCAGAATCAAATTACATGTGATTACTGACAAGTTCTATGGCTATTCGAGACGGCTTATTAACTGCAAACCCAAACTGCAAACACAATTCTACACGTCAAGTCACAAAAGTAACAAAGTGCAACCTGGTTGCACAGCATAAAGGATATAACATGCGTTATAAAAATTAAAGCCCCCCCCCTTTAGATGTTTTATCCTGATTAGGGAATTCACAGGATGCAGAAGGGCATGTACACAGGACATGGGGGCAGGCAGGGGGAGCCACCCCTTACCCCACGGATTAAATAAACATAAAAAAAATAAATAAGATACATAAATGTTATACATTACATACATAAATAATATATAACATTAAAAATAGTACATTACAATATTACATAATGTACATTACAATGATGAAACTAAATAGTGCTTCTCACTAAATACTAATAGTGTGTAAGGCATAAAGCACCAGAAACTTTATTGTTAGTCACCCAGAAGTTGATTATGTAACCAAAATACAGGGCTCGAGACTTTTTCTCCCTTTTCTTAACCATATCTAACACCCCATGATAGCAAATGATTGATGGCACAGTTATGGGCCACACTTAACTTTTCCCCCTGTTTCCCCAAATGATTGCAGTTACAACCAGTTTGCTCACAGTCTAGAGCCCGGACAGTGCTTTATTTCACTTACACAACAGTAAATGGATAACCACACATATTTAGTCACAAAAAACACTGCATCAAAGGCTAGCCCTTCACCAAATGGACACAATTTGGAGCAGTTAACAGACAAACTGACTGTGGGGATGATGTACTGTCACAGATGAATATGAGCATCGTATGTTCTGTCTTACTGAAGAAATTAAGCAAAAATGGTAGGAAAAACACCCCCGAACACACACACACACACACACACACACAACACAAACTCACACAAAGTATTACTGCGAGCAAAGCCAGAACGTGGTGATTAGCACCATTACACTGCAAACTATAAAGGCAGTGTGTGGGAATCACACCTGGCTAGCTTACAGGGGAGATAAAGTGAATGATCTGTTACTGTAGAAACAGTAAATAAGTAATATATAACAAGGGCATTAATCTGAACCTTTAATCTTCCCTCTGCTAGCTCTACTACAGACTACTGGATACTGGATCTATGGCAGTCTATTGATTGTAAGAGAAAGCTGAATTGAATTTAAACTCAAAGCTATACTGTATAAAAAATATTCACATTCTAATTCATTCATTCACCACTGAAACAGCATAATCATGGTTTAAAACATAACCAAGAAGTAGCCAGTTGCTCCTTGAGGCATAAAAAGACAGATGAAGTCTTTCACTGAAAACATTCTGCAATTACAAAGGGGGCGTAGATAATACACCATTCATCCTCAATCGAATTCCTTGTACGTACTCAAATTGCATATTATTTACCTATAAAACCTTCATGACGTTTCATGATTAATTCGCTTTACATTAATTACTGTTGTGATCTAATGTTCAAAATGTTATAATTGACATTATACAATTTTACAAGGTATCGTATCCATCTTTTTACACAAGTTTAGGTAGTGTCTGACCGTTTGTGGTCCCATAATTTACAAGGTAGACACGGAGTACAACTCCGTAGCAGGTGTAAACCCCTGTCTCTTGAATGTTGCAGAGATTCAGCTTTTAACTCAATGTATTAATGTTTTAACACATCCTAGTATACATACATACACAGTATACACAAACTACACAAAGATGCAAAATAAGCCCTAGGGGAATTGGATTACTTTATCAGGGTCGGAAATCATTTCGATCACTACAGGACAAAACGCAGTAAGTAATTCTGTGTGTGATTTTGTTAAGGAAGACAGAAGAACATGTAACATGGATAATCTGGATGGAAATAAAAACACACAGTAGCTTCCATAAAGGAGAAAATTACCCCATGACCTCGTATAATTTTAGTCCCATGCAGACAGGGCTTCAGAAGCATTTTCAGTATCAGTCTCAGACTTCTAATCCCCAGTGTAGCTAAACAAAGCTATTTTGTAAAGCATATTACCTTTTGGACGGGATTTGATGTGCATCTAAGCTTTCTAAATATGTTCCATTGATAAAATGGCGTAAGTAAACTAACAAGTGAAAAAGTGAAATAATTATATGGAATAAAAACATCATCAAGTTATCATCAGTTATATTTACAATCACTGACACCTTTTTTACATTAGCAATCAAGTGAATAGCTCAAATCATCACGTTTGGGAACATAGTGACACCTCAACAGTGAGAACATACAGACTGAAGCAGCATGTAGAGCCATACAAGATGCATATAATATGACTAAAACACTTGATTCCAATACATAATTAAGCCACTAAAACGGAAACCTAATCCATAACCTCTGAGACCAGGGGATTTCCAGATTCCACTGTAATTCAAATCATAAAACCTTGTTTCTCTGGTTCCCTGTTCTACACAGGGAAGTGTTTCTTCTTACTCAACACACCTGAAGTATTCAAACTCCTTGGTATATAATAGCATGAAACGAACTGGCTAAAACTAAACTGGACGTGATCATAACAAAACCCTTTTGTGATTATGACTTATTACTTATTTAATAAGTTGGGGTTTTTGTTTGCAGCGTCTCATATACACAAGCATCACATTATTTGGATAAACTATCTATACTTCGAACCAATGTCAATTAATAATATAATTACTGGGATCTTATCTTTCTGGGATACATAATTAATGCTAGACACAGTAATACATAAATTACTGAACCAAAAAAGGTTCACCATACATATCTTACTCATCCTAGCCTGTTATCATTAGGTACCATGCTCGAAAAATGCTTCTGATAGAGAATATTATTGTTTCCCATGAGGTAATTCTTCTAATTTCTATGGGGGAAAACATTCTGATCCTTCTGCAACTTGCCTTTTTTAACATGAAGGTTTTCATTCAGAACATGCACCACCTAAATTGGCGTGTGCCCTAGTGAATGTTCTCTACTGTGTCCTGTCTCACAGCCATTTCTTCTAGTGCTGAAAACCCCAATCGACACTCATCGATCTCTTTATTAGGCACAACCCCTTTAACTACTTGTTGACACTAATTACTGAACAGCCGATCACATTGCAGCATCTCACTGAAGTTAGGCATGTAGACATGGTCACCTGATGACCTGCTGAAGTTCAAACTGTGCATCAGAAGGGGGAAGTAGGGTGATTTAAGTGGCGTTAAACATGGCATGGTTGTTGGGCTGGTCCACGTATTTCAGAAACTGCTGATCTATGGTCTATGCACTAAACAACGGTTATATGGGTGAAAATTCCTTGTTGATGCCAGAGGCCAGGGGAGGATTGCCAGACTTGTTTGAGCTGACAGAGAGGCAACAGTGACTCGAATAACCACTTATTACACCTGAGGCATGCAGAAGAGATCAAAATTTGAAGCAGATGGGCTACAGCAGCAGAATACCACACCAGGTTCCATTTCTGGCAGCTAAAGAACGAGGCAACCGAGGCTGCAATTCGCATGGTGTTCGACAGAAGATTGGAAAAATCTGATGTGGCATTCAGTTGGTAGGGTAGAGCTAAGTAAAATTAAAGCATGCATCATATCCTGCCTTGTATCGCTGGTTCAGGCTGCTGCGGGAGGTAGAATACTGTAGAGGATATTTTGAGTTGGGCCCCCTAATTCCAACTTGATATCTTATGATACTACTTGGATATCTTACGATGCTACTTAGTTACCGTGTCATATCACAAAACTCAATCAAACTTGTTTCTTGAACATGGCAACATTTCAAATGGCCTCCACAGTCGCCAGATCTCAATCCAATAGAGCACCTTTCGGAAGTGGTGGAACAGGAGATTCACATTGCGTATGTGCAACCAAATATTGATCTACACCACAAATAAATAAGGCTGCATTTAGGGCAAAAGGAAGTCCAATCCAGTACTTGCAATGTGTACTAAAAGTGTTAGTAAATGTACATTGTAACACACTGTACCACAAACAAACTCGTAAACTCGTTGTTATGTGTTTGTTACCTTCCTGTGTAACTGAGTATTCTGGTCCCCAAATGGAGCCATTCTGAAATGTGTGTGACTGTGTTGGACTAGCTCATAAAGGTACTGGACTATGTACCAGAAAGTGCAGGGTTCAAATTCTCTCTCTGCCACTGCTGGGTCCTTGAGCAAGGCCCTTAAACCATCATTGTAGAGTATATCTGAATAAGGGCATCTGCTAAATTACTAAATGTTAATTAGCAAAACTAAAACAAAAGGTGGAGGTCAGAATCAATTTGGAATGCCATCAACTTCCATTATTTTCCTAATCATCGTTTGTTATGGTTAGTGGTTCAGATAGCGGGATAGGTGTAAGCACACCAACATTGACCAAATATGGCTCAGTTTATGCACTGATGGCTCGATTATGGCAAAGGCAAGTATACTGCTAAACAAATCTGGTCCAAACTTTGCCTCTATAACATTCATCATAGTCTTCAAACTCTGGGCTACATGTTGCCCACATGTAATCTATCACTGGTAATGTGGGCCAAATGTGCCCCATCATTCTGCCTGTGTACTAGCAGAGAGAAGAAGTTTATGTCATCGCAGTATGTGGGTCGAGGGAAAAGAGTGTGGCCCAAAACTGAGCAATCACTCACGTGCTATCAGAGGGTGTTGAGATATGGTCAAGAAAATTTGAAATGAATTCAACTCGCAGCGCCCCTTACGTTGACTGTACAAAATTTTGAGGTGATAACCAACCTGTTTGAAAACCAGCACAGTCTCCTCTACCACATAATTATTACATGATTATGACACAGCCAATTAATGACAGCGAAGAGGTGTACATCCTGGATTTCTGTGTGTTTTCCAGGGTGTGTGCTGAACGAGGACAAGTGCTGAAACATGACGAAGGACCAGGAACCACCGATACCAACAGCAATGCTCTCTTAACATGTTCCAACAAGCTGGAACCTGATGAGGTACTGACACCCACGCTGCAGTGCACAATCAACAATAACGCTGAATGCACACCTACATGCTCCAGCTCGAGACTAAATCGTACAGGGACAGGGCGCTGGACTGATCCATATCAGTTCGTCCAGAGTTGTGAATGTTGTTGCGTTTTCTTTTTCATAAACTCACAACACAAACAAAAACAGCCAGCTCATGTCCGGTCAGGCGCATACGAACTCTCGTGGCCTGCTTTCTTTGCTGAACATAGTCACTTTTATAACGATTTTACCTGCATTCACGGTGTCGCTGAGATCGTACTGGGCAGAAGCGGAGGGAAATTCCTTAAGTTTGCGGGCGCTGAGGTTGAGCCAGCCCGTGCCCGCCGCTTCCTCCAGCGCCCGCTCCACGCCGCGACTCGCTCCCGCCACCCTGCGCGCCCCCGCGCCGCACACCGCCTCCATCATCAGCTCACCGACGCAAATCTTGAACTAAGCGGCTCCGCAAACCCGCTTATATGCGTAAATATTTCAGATAAGCACAGCGCGCATAGGGGCGGTGCTACTCGGTCCTGAACAGGACTGCGCACTGTTTTCCACTAAACAACGGTGCTTATGGCGATAGAATTGTGTTTAACCCCCTCTGCTGGTTAAACATGACAACTACAGCAATTTGTAGTAGTGGTGGAACTGTAACGTGGGTTTAAAGTGTGAATAGCGCACCACCTTCTGTTCACCAGTTGAAGTCATTGGCGGCGTTCGTCCTGTACTCCCTGTTCTGGATTGGATTGGATTACAGTCGCGGCCGACTCTCATCGATCTCCACACATTTATGTCTTTCATCGATGTGATCCATGAAGTATGAAGCAGGACAGTGGAGTAGTTTGCCATTGCTTTCTCCACCCCTCCCCATTTATCCGGGCTTGGGACCGGTGTCCGGTTACACGGCTAGGGTGTTTTGCATGCACAAGTCAATGACAATTTAGAGACACCAATTAACCAAACACGCATCTCTTTGGACTGTGGGAGGAAACCGGAGTACCCGGAGTAAACCCATGCAGACACGGAGAGAACATGCAGACTCCACACAAAAAGGACCCAGGCCGCTCCACCCTGGGATTAAACCCGGGACCTTCACCGAGCCACCGTGCCCACTCCCTGTGTTAGTGGGGTGTAATTATGAGAGTTGACACCCTTGGTTCTTCAACACCGTTCAGATGATGATTAGAGAATACACATGGCACATATGTGTGTTAGCCTTCTCAAATCAGAATTGCAAGATAAGCCTGAAATTATTTCATATTCTGTTGCAATTATTTAGAACTTTCAAACACCCAGAACTGTTGGAAACCTGTATGAATGAGGGTGCAAGCGTATTTTGTTGTATGTGTTGTATTGCACTGGGGTCTGCAACATAGGCACCACTTCCATGTCAGCAAACAAAACCCCTTTCCTTCTGTCTAACCACAGAATTAATTATTCACACTCTACAATAAAGTTATTATTTACCCCTAAATGACAATTGCCAGTTCATCTCAAGGGATATAAACACACAGACTCACTCATAATGCGGCACTTTATGGAGATCAGTTAAAAATTGCAGATAATTCAAATATTGGGGCATTGTTCTTAAGCATGTGTTACACAAAATGCGTTCAAATTGTTATATGATTAAATAGCTTAGATGATGTAGCTATACCTTTTCTGTTTACCTTTTAGCAAAGCTTCCACCCCAAGATTTCAAATGGCTCCTATGCCTTTGATTTAAGTACTGAAATGTCTACACTAGGGTAAACTCTTAAATCTGGAACTGAAACTTCTGCAAACTGGTCTGGTTCTTTTTTAACCATATTAGTGAAACCCCCATAACACGAAACATGATGTATTTTTATCTAGACCCATAGATAATGCTATTTTGACAGTACTGTCTGTCAACGGTGTATTTCAGCTGCTACTGATAAATAAATCTATTTTAAGCCAAGGAGATGTACATGTATAAGGTTGCTGTCACACTTTTTGTTTACCTTTGCATTTTATTGAAATTTTTATTACTCACTTTTTAAGTTATATTCATAAAAATGAATAAATTAAGGTATTTGTAAAGTAAATAAGTACTTCATGTGCCATATCCCTTGTTTATATGAATTTTCTTGCTTTTCACGATCAGATTTTTCAAACCTAAAGCTTTTTCTGTAATCTTACATTCAAAAAACCTGAGAACCACATACATCGAGTGCTATACAAACTATTCAAATATAGGAAACCCCAATATTCTGAAGTAGTCACTGGAAACATAGTTTGAACTATTTTTGAACAATTATCAGAAGTTCTGCAGCTCCACACTCATTTTAGTCCTTTAGTGTATTGATAACATACAACCCCTAGACAGTATGAATCTGAGATATTTTATCGGTTTTTATTTGGTCAACTTCATTCCCTTTGTAACATCCGTTCCTGCATTTCAAACCTGCAACACATTAAGTTCAGAAAATTATTTATATTCTTAAAAACATTCTTAAAGAAAGCTTGGATGGGATTTGCATATTTCGGTTGTTCTGACATAAAGGGCAATTCTCTTGAGGGCAGCTTATATTATTCTAATATCTAAAGTGTACTTACAGTTTCTTCCAATTGCTGAAACATAATTTTGCAAAGCAGTGTGGTTTTATCAAAATACTAAACACGATTCACAAAACCACACACCCAAACTGCAAAATACCTCCTATAACCTGCAAAATAAAGCACTGCAACCAAAACTGCATATAGCATTGTCAAAAGCAAACTTTTTCCCCAAGTGGCACACACGACAAGTTGCCATTTACACATTTAGTAACAGACATACATCACAACAACTACAACAACAAAAGGACAATTCTATTAATAAATACAATAGAGTACTATTAACAGCTGGCGTAAATGGGTAGCACTTCTATCTACAAGTGGTAGTATAAATTAAAAAAAGTAATTTTAACAATTTGAATCCTACAAATTTTGTGTGTGTGTGTGTGTTACCCACTCAATCTCAGGCGCTGACAGACTGCTACGTATTTAGCAGCGAGAGCTGCTGTTCCTCCCTCACCTAGAATTAATTTTAACTGGTCCAATTCACTTTGGTTTTTAAAATTTGGTATTATGTGATGAAATTTGTTTAGGTAAATGTCTCTAATCATTTTGTATTTTTCACAGTGAAGGAGAAAGTGCATCTCTGTCTCGACCTCCCCTGTTGTACAGTGCACACACACTCCGCCCTCTCTGGGTATCCAGCTCTTTATATAGCGGCCCGTTTCCAGAGCCAGGCTGTGGGCGCTGAGTCTGTACTTGGTCAGGATTTGTCTCTGCTTTGGATCTTTGACAGTCAGGAGATATTCAGCCAGATCAATTCATACTGGGGGTTTAGGGTCCGATCGAGTTCCAGTTTATTCTGAGTTTGAATTTGGTTTTCCCAGTGGTCCAGATAAAGTTGTTGAGTATTTTTTATGATCTGATTAATAGTGGGTTTGGGGTTTAAAGCAGTGCTGGAGTGAGACTGATGGTTAGTTATGGTAGTTGTAGTTAGATTATTTGTTGGTGTTGATGTTAGCGGGTTAATTAGTCTCATAGCCAGCTGACTGATGGAGCTCTTTTCTTGGCTCTGTAATGCTTTAAAATGGAGCGTTTCCTTGGGACTGCTTTTTAAATGCGTCCAGAATTTTAAAGTCCTTTTTTCCAGGTTTATTGACTGAGGGAATCGGCCTAATTCTGCCCTGCATGCATTGGTTGTTGTTTGTCTTGGCACTTTTAAGATGAATCTACAGAATTCAGCATGTAGGCTTTCTGTTGGATTCTTGTTCCATGTAGTGTAGTTCTGCTGACTGAGTGGACCCCACACCTCACTCCCATACAGCACAATGGGCTGAATGACACTGTCGAACACTTGACACTAGATTGAGATGGGGATGGAGAGATGATAGAATTTCTTCCTGATTATAAAAAAAACTCGTCGAACTTTTTCACTGCCTTACTGAGACTCCAGGATGCAGTAATGATCAGACCGAGGTACGTGTACTGATTCATGTGCTCCAGGACAGTGCTGCCTATATTTAGCTGGTACCTGTGTTCCTGACATCTAGGTTTTTTCTGAAATATCATGATTTTAGTCTTTTCCAGGTTGACTGTCAGGGCCTAGTTCTGACAGATCCAGGTCCAGATGCTGCTGTAATCCCTCTGCACTAAGGGACAGCAGCACCAGGTCATCTGCATAGAGCAGGGACTTCACTTCTCCTTCCTGTAGGGCGAGTCCAGGGGCTGCAGACTTCTTCCTCTCCCTGCAACGTATTCCATTGTTGAAGAGAAAGAGGTGCTCACCCATGGTCATTCTATAGTGCTCCTGATTGGAGTGTTAACAATTAAGCATTCAGGTGTTTGGCCAGGTGGAACATGTTTTGGCCTATTAGCTCGTATTTTCATTTTAAATGGCAGTGTTTTGAAATTGCAAACATGTGACTTTATGTCAGATTGTTGTGTCTTATGCAGAGAACCATGTTCAGTTCATTTAAAACAAGTCATTTTAAATAGCAAAATATGTGTAAAGCAGAAAATGTGTTTTGACTTTTGGAGACTTGAAAGGAGGTTCTGCGCATTGTGTGTCAATAAAAATAATTGTGCTATGGATGTCATTGTAGTGTGTTAGCAACTGGAAATAAAACTGTAATTAAGTTGATCAGACAAAACAAATAAACTGCTCAGAAAAAGTAACAAAATATCCTATAATTTTTGTGAACAGTGCATATTGGGTTCATACTGTCTGAATAAATGGAATAAATGTCAAAGTACATATAAGGTAATGCATGTAAATGCAAGTATTTTAATTTAAATTTCCATACCATCCCAACCTCTTGTGATTTGGGGTTGTTTATTAAGTTGCAGCGCCATTTCACATATTAAAATCCAAGCATGGATTTACAGAAGACAAAACTAGCTACAACACCAAATTCTTACAAAGTTACAATAATCATTTATGTAAATGAAAAGTCTTTTTGTGTGTGAGTGAGAAAGTGTGTATGTGTGTGTGAGTGAGAAAGATTGTGTGTGCGTGTGGGTGTGAAAGAGAGAGAGTGTGTTTGTGTGTTTTGTGTGTGTGAGTGAGTGAGAAAGTTTGTATGTGCGTGCGGGTGCGAGAGAGAGAGAGAGAGAGAGAGAGAGAGGGAGAGAGAGAGAGAGAGTGTGTGTGTGGGGGTAGGTAGGTGGTTGAGAGAGAGCGAGCATGTGTTGGTGAGAGAGAGAGCGTGTGTGTGTGTGTGTGTGTGTGTGTGTGTGTGTGTGTGTGTGTGTGTGTGGGTAGGTGGTTGCGAGAGAGCGCGTGTGGGTGAGAGAGAGAGAGAGAGAGAGAGAGAGAGCGATAGCTGAGCAAGAGTGAACACGAGGTGAATGCATCATTTAAAAAATAAATATAAAATATAAATACATTGATCGCACCATAGTCAAAACAACAAAGAATTAAAGCAAAAGTGATGTATAAGCAGTTGTTGATGAATGTCTGAACGCATCCGGATATAACCACATGGTGAGTTTATATTTAACTATGCGGTGTTGGGTTTTTTTTTTTTTGCTTGTTTTTGTTTTGCTTTTTTTTCTAAAACGCGCTATATATTTTTCAAAATGTAGCAAGGTGAGGATGTTAGTGTACACTGTCTATGGCGTATTTTTTGTTTCATTTCATCGTGCTTATATATATTTGTTTTGCTTCAATTTCTGCTGTCATAGTGTTTAAGGAACTTGAACCAAAGTGAAACTGATTTTACCAGTAACCAGTAATTCTGGGTCTCTTTATTTACACAACTGCCATGTTACCAGGATTAAACAAAGGCTTAAAGCATCAAGTTTTGTTGTGTAGATTTAATTTTGTACAAATGATAGCACCATTACACCTGTTGTGTCAACTCGTTTTGAGCCTTATTGACTTTTTTAGGAAACACGCAACAAATTGTAGTTGCAACAAATAAACAAAAACATTGAGTCAGTCAAAAGTTATGGTAAAAGTATTATTTCAGTACATGTAGCTGCAATTAATTAGCACAACCTCACACTGGAGGCAATTTCTGACCGTAGCTAAATTTATTTCAACCAAAAAATAGAAAAACAGAAAAAGGAGAAATGCAATGGAAGAATATATATCGTATATATACTTTCCTCAATGAACTGTAGCTCCCCTCAGCTGCACTCATGTATCCCCAAACCATGACATCTCCACCACCATGCTTGACTATAGGCAAAACACACTTGTCTTTATACTTCTCACCTGATTGCTGCCACACACTTGACACCATCTGTACAAAATAAGTTTATTTTGATCTCATCAGACCATGTTTCCAGGAATTCATGTCCTTAGTCTGTTTGTCTTCAGAAAACTGTTTATGGGCTTTTTGTGCATCATTTTTAGACAAGGCTTCCTTTTGGGATGACAACCATAAAGGCCAGTTTGACACAGTGTGCAGCATATGGTCTGAGCACAGACAGGTTGACCCCCCCACCCCTTCAACCTCTGCAGCAGCAGACCACTGTATAGTCTTGGCCACCTTGCTGTAGTTCACTTTCAGAGTGTTGGCAGTCTTTTTATAATGTAGGCCATCTTTATGTAATTCCTTTTTCAGATCCTAAGAAAGTTATTTGCCAGGAGGTGCCATGTTGAACTTCCAGTGACCAGTATGAGAGAATGTAGAGATAACACAAAATTTAACACAGCTGATCCCCATTCACATCTTGTAACGAGTCACACGATAACAGGGAATAAAAATGGATATTTTGGCCATTTTTACTTAGGGTTGTACTCAATTTTATTTCCAGCGGTTTAGACACAGCGATGTGATATATATATATATTTAAGCATTTATACACTATTTAAGCTGTATAACTTGCAGAACGTTTGGGTGGCATCATAGGGCTTGAATGAATTCAGTCTATAATGAAACTTTTACAGACAGAGAACACAACATCGCAAATAAAAACTTGTCATGTCGGCAAGTAGCGACTGTTATTACTTCTCGTTTTTGGTGCGTAGTCATCCGCTGAGTAAATACATTATTTACTGTAAATCGTAATATTTTATGATTTATAACATTCCTTTATTGTTATAATTAATATTTTTAATATATTTTTTATAAATTGTGTGATTGTTTAATGTATTTTACGTATTTTTTAATGTTTTTTGTTTGTTTGTTTTTTTGAAAACCCACGATGCGCCGAATCCGTGAAATGTGAACCGCAAAGTGGCAAGGGGACACTGTACATCAGTGAGAAAAAGAAGTACTTAAAAACTGCCGACCTTTTCCGACCTACAAAGAATGGAGAGGTGTGTCATTTTTAATGTAGGTACACTTAAAATGTGAGAGACAGAACCTAAAGAAAAAGGAAATCACATGTTTTTTACATAAACTATTTGCATTTTATTGCATAAAATAAGTATTTGATATAAAAGAAAAACAGAACTTTTCAGACATCAGACGTTTAATGTACACCAAGTTTGCACACACTGCAGCAGGGACTTTGGCCCATTCCATACAAATGTTCTTCAGATGTTTCAGGTTTCGGGGCTGTTGCCGAGCAACATTGAGGTTCAGCTCCCTCCAAAGATTTACTATTGGGTTCAGGTCTGGACACCAGGACCTTAAAATGCTTCTTATAGAGCTACTCCTTAAAAGACCCAGCCACTCCATCTTCATTGCTCTTACTGAGGTTGTTGGCCAAAATCTCGTGATACAGCATCCATCCATCCTCCCTGCGATATGGTGCAGTCGTCCCCCACCTGTCCCCCACATAAAGCACCCCCAAAGTATGATGTTTCCACACCCATTCTTCATGGTTGGGACAGTGTTCTCATCCTTCTTCTTCCTCCATACATGGAGAGTGGACTTCATACCAAAAAGCTCTATTTTGGTCTCATGTGACCACATGACCTTCTCCCATGCCTGCATCCAGATGGTCATTGGTGAACTTCAAACAGGTCTGGATATTTGCTAACATGAACAGGGGAACCTTGTGTGCCATGCAGGATTTTAATTCATTACGGCGATGTGTGTTACTAACGGTCATCTTTGAGGCTGTGGTCCCAGCTCGCTTCAGGTCATTGACCAGGTGTTATTCTGGGAGGATTCCTGACCTTTCTCAGAATCATTCTTACCCAAGGAGGTGAGATCTTGCATGAAACCACAGACGAGAAAGATTAAAAGTAATTTTGTGTTTCTGTCAATATATAATAATTTCACCATCAGTTGTTACCTTTTTACCAAGCTGTTTACCAATTGTCATGTAGCCCATCCCAGCCTTGTGCAGGTCTACAGTTTTGTCCCTGGTGTGCTTAGACAGCCCTTTGGTCTTGGGCATGGTCGAGAGGTTTGAGTGTGATTGATAGATTGAGTGTGTGGACAGGTGTCTTTTATACAGGTAAAGAGTTCAAACAGGTGCAATTAAAACAGTTAATGAGTGCAGAATAGGAGGCTTCTTAAATAAAAACTGACAGGTCTGTGACACCCAGAATTCTTGCTGGTTGGTAGGTGATCAAATACTTATTTTATGCAAAAAATGTATAAAAGAAAATTATTTAAGTAATCAGAATAAAATGTATAATTTAAATTTAATTATTAATTATTGTTTAAAATAAATTTAGAGCGTCATCAGTTGGGTTAAAATAACTGCAGGCCTTAAAATGTTCATATTTTGTAGTGAGAATTAAGAAGTTTAAAACAACCAGAGCGGTACTGATGCTGTTGAACTCTACAATTAGATGCCACCACAATGCTATTCTCGTAATCCTAAAACCTGCATGTTACTAAAAGCTAGTACAACCCCCAATCAGACAAAGTTAGTACAATATGAAAAATGCAATAAACATACTTTACTATTAAATGTATGTAATGGAAGGCAATATGAATCCGAGATATTTTGTGTACTTTCTGGTCACATCATTATGTAGTTTTATTACGTCATTACAAGCCCTATATTTCCCCAGTTTCAACAGTTTTTGGAATGTCTTGCAGGCTTAATATAAAGGAGATGTACATTATCGATGAAGTTGGCCAGTCAAGAGATGGAATATATTGGGTTCATACTGTCTGCAATGAATTAAAAGTCTAATTAAATGCAAATAGCAGTTGTCTAAAGAACTTTTCTTCATTTTTATCTGGCCTAGTAACCTGGTTACTGGCAAACACTTGACCAAAGCTTTACCAAAGCTTTTTCATTGTTTACCAAACGTGACAATAGTTTTAAAGCTGGCTATGCATAAATCTTACTGACATACATCCCAGAACTCCTCTTATCCTCTGTCACATTACAGTGGTTCTGATGATTTCATGATGCAAGCTGTTTGTTGGAGTGTTGAAGTCGAACACCAGCAACAAAGAAACCTCAAACCCTCGCTTGGAAGCAGACCAGATGAACAATATTTGGAAATTTTAGAAGATATCAATAAAGATGGACAATACCATTTACCAAGGAGCAGTCCTGTTATCTCCCGTGAAAAACATGATTTGGTCTCAAATAAAACAGAGGAACTTCCTGATCAACACTTTGCAGAAAAGCAGGGATCTTCTCCAGTTTTGTTGCAAAATACATGTGGACTTTTGTCAGCCTCAGACACACTAAATCAACTCCACAATGTTTCTCCAAAAGAAGGTGGGATTCATTTGACTACAGCACAGACTGTTTCACAAGGTCCACCATCAGAAACAGTTTGCGCTTTAGAAATGGTCATGGAAAAAGTGCTGAATAAATGTAGTAATCAGGAAGAAAGCCCTACCCGTGGTTTGTCCCAGTCTACTATACCTGAGGAAGCTGAGCTTTTAAAAAATGAAGCTCCACATGTAGACCTAAAAACTATACCCTGCTTGGACACACCCCTGGTTTTAGGTAAGTGATCCAATCCCAGTGATCTGATACCCTATACAATTATTATTAGGGGATTTGTGCCATATGACCATTTATATGTGGAATTGAATATATTTTCTGATTGGAAGATCCACGCATGACCAAGTTGTAGGTGCCTAGCATAGACTTTTTTAGCAAAGATTTTCATTCAAATGTGCGGGTACAGTACCTCATGTAGTCCATAATACAAATGATCCTAACATGGTTCACAGGGAGGTGGTTCATTTGAGGAACAGCCACAAACATAGACCCTCCACCACATGTAATAGCGTAGATTAGTGAAAGATACTTATTTGTAGAACACATAAACCTAAAATATGCCAACTCATTTGTCAATAAGATTAACCCTGCCAAAGGTCCACCAGGATTTAGCAAACTCCATTTATATTGTGGTTAAAAATACTTTGTTCTGGCAGCTTTTGCATAGCTTTAGTGACATTAAATACTAATCTTTATTAGTAGTAGAATTATACCACTATATGCTAAATGCCATCAGAGTATCTCTTTTTTTAAAAGAAGACTTTTGGTCAGAATTTCTGTACCTTACTGAAGAGAAGATACTCTTGATTTTGATGTAGTTGATTATCTTTTCCAATTTTTATTAACGATAAAATATACCACACGTTTTTGAATTTCTGTAACGTTATAGCCTAAATAAAAAAGTTATACAAAACACTTTAAATACCTTACATTTAACTTATAAGTTATTGATTAAACATTAAATTGGTTGTACCTTACATCATGTGCAGTGCGCATGTATGTAATTTTCTCTAAAAAAAACACAAACCAGTAATGTAAATCTATAACTAAAGTTTGTGAAATATGACAGTGAGCAACAAAATATGATAACAACTAATGTAACAAAGTTCAACATTGCGCTAACAGTGAAATTGTAGACATTTGTTGAAGGTGCCATTACATAGTATCATCTAATCTCTCTTAAATTATGTTTAAGGACCTGACTGGGAAGAGCAAATCACAGAGGAACTGTACAGGAACAGTGCGGACCTAGACCAGGTATTAAATACTGTGTGTGCGTACGTGTATACCTTGTCTTTTGAAACTTGTGAGGACCACATGTCCTCACAATGATAGAAATACCTGGTAATTAGACATGTATGTTATGCTGCCCTCACCTCTTTAATGCATGATTAGATTTGTGACTATAGGTTTTCATATATGATTAACAGTTTTTTTTTTACCTGTGTAGGAGAATGCTCACTTTGTAGTGGTGGATATGGTGTTAGAGCTTCTTGAGGCAGCAAAATGGAGCATGACTCAAAAACACACTAATTCCTCCTCTTTGGACAGAGCCTGTGAAGGTAAGAGTAACACTTGTGGATGTTTTTTTGTCGAGCTTTATGATGTTGTAAAACGGGTTAATGTTTATATGATTATGGAAATAATTCCCCATTTATAGCCTCTGATTGACCTGGCTAGGGTTGTGCGGCCTGTGTGCATTCATTCTTAGGACACAGTAAAGCACCAGTCCATATCAGGACTTGATAGGGATTTCTTTTGCATTGTCAGGGGATGATTTTCATTGGTCCTGTTAAGTTTTCTCTCCCTCTGACACAGTCGTACCTGTGTGATGACAGACCCTGCCAGAAGCCAGAACTTAAACCCGTTCCTGATGATGCTCTAGAGAACTGACATTAGTATAGATTTAATATATAATATTTTAATAGATTATAATAGATTTTATAATGAATGAAAGAGAGCAACTTCACCTGAATTTTATCAAACTAATTTATTTCTCACAAATCTGAAATTTAAGCAACATCACTGACAGAGGCCATGGATCACCCTGTGAAAAGGGTTCATCATGCAAAAATAAACAAAAAATATCCAAACTAAATTGTCCAAGAGAAATTGCCAGGGTCATCATATATATCTCAAAGAACTTCAAAACAGACTACAGTCACATTTAACCAATGATCTGTTGTTTCTTCCATTTCCTGATTATATGATAAAAAATCATATAATGTTTGTTCATTTCTAGACAATACTGGTGTGCAGTGCATAACGTAAACTTCATTAACTGTTTATTTCCTTTCATCCTGTACAATTGCGGATAATAACAAACTGAACCTACCCTAAGACTCACACTTCACCAGAGATTAAACAGGGCACTTTTGTACAACATAGGAACTGAAACTGACAGACACTTGCTAATGTTTCAGAACCCAACAACATCTTTTTCTTGGTCAGCACAGTACCCTTACTCCCTTACTACTAAAACACAGCCAAACAAGAATACATAGACGTTTGTATTTACAGCATTTAACTCTTACCCTTACCCAGTGTGAATTACAGCTGATGGAATCTTAGAAGGTACAATCCAACCATTTTAGGTATAAGAGATTTGCTCAAGGGACTCAAGACTGAAAACTTGGTAGTACCAGGACTTGAAACATCAACCTTCTGGTCAATAGTTCAGCATGCTAATACTGGAATTGGAGCACTACCTGAAGACACTGATTAAAACAGAATCTTCACATCAAATGCATAAACTCATAAACTCAAGTCTTTCAAAAAACCACTCTAATCAGATACAGGAGTGTAATGTATAAGACTATACTGTTGCCTGTAAATGTTACTATACATTCATAAGTGTGTGTAAATGTTATTGTCAAGTCACAAGCCTTGTAGTATATATATTTATAAGCCCTCGTTATAAACTTAAACCCTGTAAACCTTATTGTAAACTCGTAAATCTAAACGTAAACTTCATTAACGTACAGAGTTCAATGTTCAACTCAAAATAAATCTCAATATAAATCACTTTATAGATCTCCATGTTAAATTCACTGTGAATTCATATATCCAAATGTAAATGACATTATTTATCTCAATGATAAATTTACTGTAAAATCATAAAATCTTAATGTAAAGCCCCAATGTTAAATTAACTCACGTTAAAGTATTTCATTATAACTATTAATTAAGTAAACATTTCAAGTAAACATCAACGTTAAATCCACAGTAAACCCATACATCTCAATGTAAATTTCATTATGATGACTTAAACCCAATCTCATATGTGATTGTAAGGTTATAAATGTGTAACATTTATTGTAAAGTTATGAAAATGAGTGAATGTTGAATGAAACTCAAAGTTAAATTCAATGTACATCTTTAACACATTGTAAATTCCATTGTCTAGTTGTCCTTCTATTCTATTCAAATTAAATTTAAACTTTCAATTAATTTCACCACATTGCATACATAATTGTACAGGTATAAACATTACTGTAAACCCAAAACCAACTTGCTAGCTAATTCTAAATATGTTGTTTGTTTGTGCTTGTTAATGAATTTACAGAATGTAGTTACCTTGGATTTTCCTCAAATACGAGTTCCTGGGATTTAGAAAGCAGGTATTTATAAAATAATCAAAATAGTTTGCTAAAAGTACTGTATATGAGCCACATATAGCTTGGCTGTGCTCTATAAGTGTCTGTCAAATGTTATAAATTTCTCCACATGTTGTATGCTGATGTGTGTGGTTGTATATGTGTCCAGATATTCGGCAGAAGGTCTTGCTCAGAAATTGCTGGAAATTGGGAAGTGGTGGATTCATTCAGAGGAGCTGTTAGGGGAGGTGAGCAAATGCATATACAAATGCACACCACACATTAACCAATATGCACTTGGGTACAAATTAATTTCTACTTTTGTAAAGTGTGAATAATGATGATGCATACAGCATACAGAATCATGATCATAGAGTCATGAGAATCACGCTGTTGATTCATCCATCCATCCATTATCTTCCGCTTAATCCACATGGGGTTGCGGGCCAGCTTAACAAGGAACAACCCTAGACGGGGCACCAATCCAGCGCAGGGCACACACACACACACACACACACAGAGTCATGCACATGCCACTTTAGAGACACCAATTAACCAAACCTAATGTCTCTGAGAGGAAACCGGAGTACCCAGAGTAAACCCACACAGACACGGGGAGGACATGCAGACTTCATACAGAAAAGACCCAGGCCGCTCCACCCTGGGAGGTGCTACCCACGAGCCACGTGCTGCCCGATGCTAAGAATATTTAATTTTTATTGCTTTTAGGTGCTATAAACATAATGGGCTGCTGTTAGTAAAGAATTAATATATTTTTAGAGAACTGCTTTTAAGAAAAAGCTATTTATTATTAATTGTTGTCTTTTGATTACAGTTTCCTTTGGCCACCATTTCTACAGTAACAGGTTTTGAACCCAGGTTGAGTGACGAGATCCGCCAAAGAAGCCGAACGAGGGGAACGTTCATTTGGTCTCCACCCCAGTTTGAGATAATATCCAGTCTGCAGTTGACAAAAAGGTGATTAAGCATTCATAAATATGCTAATAACATGATCACAATACTTTTATGCATTTTTTATGTTCTACAGTAAAAGCAAAATCCTCTATCCACAAAACAATATACACTGCTCACAAAGATTAGGTGATATTTTATTAGGATATTATTAATTTTTGTGGTACATTAGGAGGTGTTTCTCAGCTATGCATCTAGTCAATAAATCAATCATGTTGACACATATGCGTGGAGCCCTGGCACACAATGGAAGTAGAAGTAGTGAGGTGGAAACACAGACACATAGAACAAGAGCTTAACTCCTCAACCTCTGATGGAACCCCACTTTGAGTCAGTAACCATTAATATAGACAGAACCGTGAGCTTTAACCTGGTAAAACTAAGAGATGGAATACAAAGCAGGGTGGTTCAGCAAGACAAAAAAGCACTCTCTATATCACCTTGGTTCATTCCCTGCCATGAAGGGCAAGGTGGTTCTGTTTGGCTAGGTTAAAGATTTGAGTATTTCAGAAACTGAAATACTTTGTGAAATACTTTGCTGTTTAGGGGGTTGGAACACTTTAATTTATAGACGCACCACTTGATCATTGACTGGAATCGGCCGGTCTCATATAACCGATTCTGTGGCGATCAGATTTACAGAGACGTGGCACAACAGCTCAGCACTTTACTAACTTTACGTCAGAATTTGGTTCATTTGTGCATGGAGCTTTAAACACAGCTCAGTCACTTGCTGACTTGTTTATGCGAGGGCTGCTGATGCATGTCCATGATGCGTAAACGTTAGATTTCAATTATGTTTTGATGCAGTCAACTAAGAATTCTCTCTCTGCTTATGTCAGACACAGCCATGTCTTCATGGAAGCTCTTTAGAATGGGCTGTTTGCAATACAGGCAGGGCAAAAATAAGCTGTGGAGGAACTCTGAAAATGTTCAGAACCACTAATTTATTAAGATATTGAGACAAAACAGCGCCCGGCAGAATTTGCTAAATTTAACTAACAAAAGCAAAGAGTTTAAGGCTAAAGTGAGATCTTTCTTTAGCGATTAAATTTCTATTCGAAAATGTAAACAAAAATGTTTCTGTATGCTGTGGTTTATATGTCATAAAATGACAGACAGAAAGTTGGAACTGGTCAAATCAAATAAACACTATGTTAGTGTGTCTGTTTTTGCTTTGTACCTGAGTTGCCTAGTAGCCCCTGTCTGTTTCCAGTAGCCTGTTTGTTGGCCCGACTAGCCACCTTGTCGTTGTTTACATCCTGTCTCTTTGTTATGGTAGACAGCTAGACTCTATGTTTCATGTCATGTCTAAGTCATATTGTGTCCTTCTCTGGTTTTTGTGTTGTAAAAACACATCTCTCTCACCACAAACTGTAGAAGTGCTTCCCAACTTGTACACTTATGTTTTGCCTTTTAGTTACGATGAAAATGTTTTTCAAACTGTTTACTGTTTCTCTGATTCCACTTATGATGCGGGACTGAACAAAATTCCAAAAGGCTTCTGCACATGTATTGCACTACATAGACTTTAGTACACGTAATTTAATATTGTATATTGTGCCCTTAAATCAGTAGTACATGGGACTTAGAAATATCATATATGACATTGGATAAACCCTGATACTGAGATATGATCCATTTATACCATGTATTTAACCCTGCCTTTCCTCAGAGAACACAGGGCAGAGATGCAAATGTATGGCAGATGGCAGTCCATCAGCACGTGTTATGTTCTTTTCATTTATGAAAGCAACAAAACGTTGATGGTTTATATTTGAATGTCCACAGGCGAGGTTTCATTGTTGCTTTGCAGAATTTCCTCTGTGCTGGATGTGGGACAAAAGTCGAGTCACGTAAGTACAAATATTATTTATTGCCAAATAACGTTCAAATACTGGGATATGTAATTCAAATCGTATGAAACAATCAGAAAATACATTTGTATGCCGAGAAAAGGGAAATGTCATGTCAGGAGCATTTCAGTCACCCTATGCCATGCCAGCATTGGGTCAGTTCTACAGATCTCAAAGCATCACTTGCGTTATGGTTAGCAGCCATAGAACATTTCTGATCGTGAATGGAGATGCATTAAAACCAGTCTGTTTTTGCAGTTGCCGAATGACGTTAAGCTTGCAGCTTGAGTCTTGAAGATAGGGTATAGGATCTTAACTGCCTTCCTTAGTTTGATTTGAACAAACAATATCACAAAAGAAGATTATCAGTGCTGTCCATTGATCGATTTCTGAAGGAAACATGGATCAAGGAAACATGGATCAAGGAAACAAGGAAACATTTTTTGTCTGTTTTTAACTTCACTTACATTGTAGAGTTTGTTGTTGTTAACTAATTTTTTTTGTAAGAGTCAGTCTCCTCATTTTCAAGCATGTCTGACTGATTTTGTGCTCTAAGAGGCTTGATGAGTATGCCTGCCACTGCTGTTTAACATAAACATGTTGTATTCATTCTCATCTAAAACTGTGAAATTCTTTATGAAACTGTGAAATCCTTTATGAAAATGAGTCTTTCCTTCTAGGGTACCTGAAGAGATTGCGTTACTGCGAGTACCTGGGTAAATATTTCTGCGATGGTTGCCACATTGGAAATGAATCCATGATTCCAGCACGTGTTTTGAACCTCTGGGATTTCGTTCGATACCCAGTGAGCCAGTTTTCCAAGAAATTGTTGGACTCCATTTGGGAAAAGCCCTTGTTTAAGGTCACCAGTATAAACAAGAATCTGTACTCCCAAGCCAAGGAGCTACAGAAGTTTAAGGTAAGGACAATGAATGTAAGCTTTCAATCAGTAAACATCAGATTAACATCAGAATTTTGTTTAGATTCTGACTTTAGTTACATTTGGCTTTGATAGAAAATGTGGCATATGTAAAACATGAGGCTGTAATCAAAATCAGGTGCAACAATTAATGCGGTGATGTGGTGTGTCTCTCTATACTGTTCTCTAGTTCTTCAGGTGTAGGTGTCAGAACTGGTGGGTATTTTGGTGGGGAGGAGTTGGCCCACAGTTTTACTGGTTTAAATATTGCATTTAGAATAGCTGGTCTAATTTGTAATTCATTGTTCCAGCAATTATAACCAGCCCCCCTGACTCATATGCAGCAAAACAAGCCCAACCTTTCCACTAGCACTGCCATGCTTCACAAATAGGATGCATGCTGGAATGCAGTGTTTTCTTCCATTTTGGTCTCATCCAATGACAAAATGTTTTTAATAGCTTTCTGAAATGTCCAGCTAGTCTTTAGCAAGCTACAGTCAGGCAGCAATGTACTTTTTGCCATCCATACCACAATTGTTCAGTATTTTCCAGTATTTTTTGTGAGCTGACTTGCTGGGGAGGACAATGGTTAAATTTAACAATTAAAGTTGGAACACTGTGCATACATTGATTGCAGGATACTGATACATTCATTTTTTATTAAGTTTATATTCAGTGTTAATTACCTCCTGCGTATAACTCATAGATAGTGAAGTGGTTTAACAGTGCAGGTGTGAGGCTTTAAACGTCATGTTCCTCCAGCTTAAGAGTTACCCAGAAGAACCGAATCAGCATCATTGAATCAAAATCACAGTAGAGATATATTTTTGTGTATTCTCATTGACTGAAGACATTTAAATAAATTCAGTGCTATTCTTAAAAAGGACTTATCCCTGTCAGCAATTGCCTAACCAATTGAGAGGTCAAAAAACCCAAATGCGTATGCTTGATACAAGTTCAGCATTGATCCATGAAGCACTATTAATTTGATCCAGCTAACAGTTAGTTAGTAAAAGGATTTAGAATTTCAAATAAAATGGGAAGCACTGGTAGAAGTTTAGAAAGTTAAAATGACATTGATAGTTTATATCCCTCCACTCATTTTTATTGTAAGTGTTCTATTCTTTCAGGAGCTCCAAGAACAAATTATTTCCATTAAGAAGTTGCTGAGAGCATGCAGATTGTCTGATGGGTAAAGTTAATTCTATTAGGAAAATCCATACATACAGTACGCGGATTAGTTTAGTTGAATGTTGAAGTCACAAACAGCAGAAAATCATGGTTTGGAATAATACAGAGCTATAACCTATATCAAGTAAAGTGTATTAAATAGACATATAGAATAACTTGTTTTCCTTGGTAAAATTGGATACTAAATAATGAAACATTTATCACTTGATTAAAAAAAAAAAACCATTATGTGTTGCCTCACATACATGCAGGGTCCTGTCTGAGTTCCAGCAACTTCCATCACACCTAAGTCAAGAGCTTCATGTTTTCTCCATGGATGATCTTGTCAAGGTCAAAAGAGGCCAACTTACTGCCACAGTAAGGGCGGTCATGAGCTCTGCAACAGCCCATGTAGAGGCATGTGAGGTAAGTGTGTGTTAAAATTATTGTATGAATTTCGAGAGATTGGAATGGCAGTCTGTCTTCTCAAACCCAGAGAGCAGGTAAACAGTAAAAATGTCATCCATACTCGGACACATGATAAAATGGTTTGTAGTGGAACCCACTAGGAGACGGGGTCAGCATCAGTAAGTGTATTAATGGCTCATCAAATGTTTATTTGATTAACAAAACAAGAACAAAGATAAGACGAAGCGTCAGTTTGACTGCAGACATTGTGTCGAACAGTGGGACGCAAGGCATATTCAGCAGTAATTTAGGAGAATTTAGACTGAATATCAGCCTGCATGGGTTGTCAGAAATTAAATGGCCAGGAGCTGGCACTTCATGTCATAGGCTGGACCCAGTACTGTGCTCATAAAAAGGCAAGTACAAGCACTATGGAGTTGTGTTCTGGAGTTCACTATGGAGCACACCACTGGTATAAGCTGCTCAAAAGTTATTGATTGATCCTGATTGTTTTTGGAACATCCATTTTGTGATCTCTCTGTTTGGACATCTCACATGTGCCAAATCAAATTGCTACGTCAAATGTGCTGCTAGCATGTCTGTTGCCTGCATGAGGGAACAGTAGTTAGTGCTCATGCTTCATCTCCAATCTTCATGTTGCTTATATGGCTCATTTTTGCATTCACTTGCATGCTGGTGCCAACTTTGTGCCCGTTCTGACTACATCAATCTAAGGACAAAAGAAAAAGTGTCAGAATAGGCATAGTTGCTATCTTCCCTAGACTAGAGTGTAACGGGTTGAATTCATTTTCACAGGCTGGAAAACCTGTTTTGATGGTTTTAACGAATCATGATGCAATACATGAAATGCTCTGCTCTTGTTCTCTCTCTTTCCAGTTATGTCAGGCAAAAGGATTTATCTGCGAGTTTTGTCATGGGCCAGATGTGCTTTTTCCCTTCCAGACAGACATCTGTTCACGCTGCCAAGGTGACCTTTTCAATTGTGATATCATACAATTGTGCCCTGGTTAAAGTAGATTTGCTATTAAACGCGCTTGCTAATGCATTACATTCAGTAGAGCACAGTAACAATGTGCATATATTAAATTATTGTTTTTAATTATTTCTGTTGCTTGTGCATGTCTGTTATTTGAGAATTCCAACTCTAATGAGCAACAGCTCTCCAGTGTTCTTTGGGTTTGATTCCATAAGGTTTAAACACCTGGATCTGAAGCTTTTCTGCCATACCTCTCTACAGATCATTTCAGGCATTGGCAGTTTGGATGTGGACAGTGAACAGCTATTTTTCCAGAGATGTTTGATTGGGTTTGATGTTTGATTAGTTGTCCCTAAGCCACTCGTGTAGTCTGGTGTGCTTATGGCCATTGTACTTTTGGAAGGTGCACCTTCTACCCAGTCTGAGCCCAGATTGGTAGTGTTACAGTGATGTATATCTTCTGGAGGTTTTTATCATCTATACACATCTTATATATCTTATCTTATATCATCTTATACATCTTATTTATATCTATACACATCATATCTTTGGAGCTCAGACCGAGCTATCATTGCATAGCTGGCAGCCAGCTGTAGTCCTTGTTGTTCCAAAATTCTTCCATTTAAGAATTATGGAATCCACTGTACTCTTGGGAACTTTCAGTGCAGCCAACATGTTTGTAGCCTTCTCCAGATCTGTACGTCCACACAATCCAGTCACTCAGCTCTACAGTCAGTTCTTTCTCATCTTTCTTTCTTTCTTTTGCTCTGATATGCATTGTTAGCTGTAGGACCTTATCTTTCCAAATCATGTCCAATAAACTGAATTTACCACAAAGATGCTACGTAGAAATGGGAGGCCCCCAGAGCTAAGTTTTAAACGTCTTAGTGAAGGGTCAGAAAATTTACATTTTAGTTTTTCCCTTTTAATAAATTTGTAAAACATTCTGAAATTGAATTTTCACTCCAACATTGTGGGCACTCCCTCCACTCCCTTGGCAACTTATTAGTGTTTGGTGTTCTGAGGACATTTCTGAAAATTAACAGAAAAAAATTCAGCTTACAAGGCAGGCGGTGTATGAATTATTCACTCGTTTACCTGATTGTATCGTTTCCATAGCAACCGAGGTCTCCAATGCCCAATCATCAACCATCATCAGTAAAAAGAATCTGGCTTGTTGGCATCTTCAGCATGTGTGAAACATTGACTTTGGATAATTAAAAGAAATAATTTAAGAATTTGACACCTAAGTGAAACAAAAATGTTAACTCTTATATTAATGTTGATATGTCAGTTAGTGCAGCACTGAATAAAAACATTGAATGAGTTGAGTGCAGATTGATGAGGAAAGTTGATAAAGTAATGTTCTCTCTCTATTTCAGAATGTAGAACTTGTTTCCATACTTCATGTTTCCGAGATGCGCCATGTCCCAAATGCATCCGACTTCAAAATAGAAAGAGTCTCCAGCAAAGGAAGTCCTTCTACAGCCATTAGGAAGTATTAATTATAATACATCATTCATATTACTTAATCCACCTCAGGGGTGTGGGCTACTGACCTAACTGTGAGCACAGGGCACAAGGTGGGAATCGACATTAGTCAAAGCAGTTCATCTCAGTGCACATGCACACATAGATACCCTTTTGCTCACACTGGAAGTCTTCAGAGACACCAACTGACCTAACGCATGTATTCCAAATGTTGGGGCAAACTGGATTACCCTGGGAGACACATGGAGAACATGCATACTCCATACATTCAGGATGCTGGGGATAACAGGAGATGTAAGCTGATAGCACTGCTACTGCTAATAATAATAAAGTAATAACTGAGAATACTTTACTTCTATTAATAAAAAACAAAACTGTTCATTCCATATTTGCAGCAGATGCTTAATTACAGCTGACTGTGCTTCCCCTTTTAAACCATCTTTGTTCTTCACTTGTTCTTCTACTCTCTCTCTCTCTCTCTCTCTCTCTCTCTCTCTCTCTCTCTCTCTCTCTCTCTATATATATATATATATATATATA
>JAUZST010003542.1:0-17082 GCA_034779995.1 Parotocinclus haroldoi | reverse complement strand
GTTGTTTCCAAAGTAATGTAGCTCCAAGCAGATAGACTGACAAAGGCAGATACACATGGCTAGATATACAACCTGCCTTTATATCTGGATATGCAAGTAATGTATATGTTTTATAAAGCAGTGAAAGGTCAAAGAACACTGACGACTTGAAATTGAACCAAAGTGTCATATCTTCAGTTATGTTACATGAAAAGATATGATAAAATAGCATAAAATAGTACAAAAATGTGAGGGGTGTGTTATGATAGAGTGAGGACCCAAGGATGTGGGAACCGGGGAACGAACAACGTTAATAATGATAAGGGAAGAAACACAAAAGGCAGAGCAAAAGGCTCTCCAAACTACAAACTAAGAAATTGGAAAAGTGCAGCTGCGATGCATCCCGAATGGGAATGGCACCCACGGCTGATGTGAATGGGCGGCAACGTGCGCTGAAACAGCAGAGGCCGAGTGTGCAATAAGTACTAGAGGGTGCAGATTTGGGATGATTCCCGACGAGTAGCGCGGAGGAGCTCCAGGAAGCCAGGGGGCGAGCCCAAGCTTGTGTGCGTGAGGTGCATGAAGAAGCTGCTTGGGTGCGTGTCCCAAATCGGGTGACGCTGAGTGCCTCCGAAGCACCAGGGAGCGAGCATGAGCTTGAATGCGCAAGGCGCAAGGAATCAAATCTAGTTGCGCAGCCAAATGGAGTGAGACTCGGCTCCCGGCCGACGTGGGACGGGGGAGAGAAACCCGGATTCTGTCCCTGAACAGCTAAGTACCTCAGGGGTTTTTCCCGTACTCGCCCGTCGGCATTATAAGCCCCGGGACGTTACCGACTGGCCGTAAATGATCGCTTGTGTTCTAAACAAAGTCGCGTAGCGTCATCGTACGGCGTCACCGTATGCTACCGGGACGAGCTGCAATCAGACCGGGAGCTTGAGGTAATCCTCGTAACAGGGTGTATTTACTTTTGTGAGATACTGTAGAATCTGTAGACAGTGTAAATACATGAATAAAATAATTAAACATTCTGATCTGATCTGGAGATGGTAATCGAGTAATCAAGGATCAAACTGACCACCTTCTTGATGTTAATTCACCCTTCACAGTTTTGTAAACTATTTCTTTTTTTGTTCTGTCTTTTCATGTGACATTACTGAAGAAATGACACTTTGATACAATGCAATGTAGTGATTTTAGACTTCAAAAGACTTCAAAGTCACTTTGGGCCAGGCTAAAAACAGGACTAGTACTCTATAAGAGATATGTAAGTTACCTGGCCAAATGTGATTAAAGTCATTAATAACACTCAGGAATATCATCCTCCTAATAATTTACAGTGATGCTCATAGTTGTTCGAGCTGAATACTAAAGTGTCCTATATTCAGTGTTATCCCATGAAAACATTAAATGTGAGGGGTGTGCTCCCTTTTGTGAGATACTGTATTATCCAATTCTTTAAGGTTATTAACCTACTTATTCCGTAGCCATTGTAGTAACGTTGTACTAAACATGTGGCAACAGCGTGAGCAAACTGAATGCTGACTAGCGTTTGTCTTTTAGCACCAAGCTGATACTAATGATCATGTCACACGACTTGTGTGTAGTACTGTGTTGAAGTGTGAGACCGTTGAAAATTAGTTTCTATTTGAGAATTAGTTTTATATGTGTTGGCAAACTTGCTCACCACAGTCAAGGAAGTTTGGGACGATGACAATAATTGCATCTCTGCAGAGCCTCTATCATATGTCACAATTTTTGATTGCGTCGTACGTACACCTGGAAATAAGTGACACTAGTTTTTCCCTGTATAAATATGTTTGTGTGTTTGTGTTTGTGAGAGAGAGAGAAAGAAAGAATCCTTGTCATGTAAGATGGGCCTGAGTGAGGCCACGTCCTGCACAGACCTTAAGAGTGAGATAAGCAAGGCTTGCATCTAGACTCTTCTCTGTATTGGCTCCTAAGTGGTGAAATGAACTTCCTCGCAATGTATGAACAGCTGAGTCTCTGGCTATCTCCAAATGCTGTTTGAAGACCCATTTATTTCGCACTTACCTCAACTACCCCCCCAACCCCTCCTTCTCTTGAAAAAAACCCACAACCTGTACATTATGTTACGGATATCTTAAAGCACTTCTGCGGATAAGGGCGTCTGCTAAATACTGTTTGTTTGGCTTTTTTAACGTCGCTATCGGCATCAGTTTCCAGCTTAGCGACACACACAAGGTTATATCCATACACAAGTTCATCTCAAGACTAGTCATATATATATATATGCAAATTTCGAGTAATCAATTAACCCCATGTCTTTGGTCTGTATGAGGAAACCGGAGTACCCGCAGTAAACCCACGCAGACAAGGGGAGGACATGCAGACTCCACACAGAAAGGACCCAGGTCGCTCCACCCTGAGATTAAACCTGGGACTTTCTTGCTATTAGGCAGCGCTAAATACTGTAAATACTATCCGTGACTTTGTCTCCAGTTTATCCATCTATGCTGTACTTCACTTCGACACTTCAATATGATGTTCAGACAAAATCCAGACTGCATGTCGTGCAATTTCATAGAACATATCATGGACAGTAAGTGACACAGACCTCTATATAAATTGTATATACTATATATTAAATATTAATACAAACACGAGCATAAATCAGCTGCTTATGTGCGTATCACGAGCAATATATACATGGTAAACGGAAGAATGGCTGATGATGGATTCCACCTCGGTTATTAAACCCTGGAAAAACATGCTGTTAACTGAGATTGACTGTTGCGGGGTTTGTAGCCTCATTTGTTACTTGTGATTTGAGTAGGGGAAATAAATAAATAATGAAAGGCACCACTGGCAGCCTGCAGAAAGAGACGAGCAGTGGGACGGCCAGGCCGCCTAGCAGATGGGGAACATTAGGACTCCACTAATCCTTTCAACGCTGACATCAGAGCGTGAGAGAGGTAACTCACACCCGGACAGCTCCGATCGTGGCCCAGAAAAGAAAGGGATGACACAGAAGTTGTAAAATTCAGCCTTTTGGCTTTAGCTGAGCTTTATACAGTCAAACGGAGAGTTCATGTTTCCTGACACTGAAGTGATTTCAATGTGATGGAGAAAATCCATTTTTCCGATTCTTCTCCCTTTTCAGGTGAGCACTGGTTCCAACGCTCAAGCTGCGAGCTTAGTGGCTTCCGTTAGCATGAGCAAGCAGGTTTGAATTTTTCATGAAACCTATCCAGATAATTCCTGTTGTGTAATCGAAGCTTTTTTTTTTTTTTAATTCAATCAGTGCGAAGTTAGGTTACCATTTCATTCTGTTTTGATAACGCAATGTTTTAATGATAATTGTTTGGACTCTTAATAGTGATGCAACATTGATGACTGCCATTAAGTGGAGGGGGTTTATTTTTAAAAATAAATAAATAAAGGAATTAATTCATCACCCAAAAAATAAGGAAGACGAGACATTACTAACATTACTCCTATGAATACTAAAATAGGAAGTATTGATTCCTTCAATTGACTCCTGAAAACAAAATATGACATAGTTACATTACATAAATATTATTAATTACAACAAATTGTAATATAAATGTATTCTTCCATCCATCCATTATCTTCTGCTTAATCCACACGGCGTCACGGGCCAGCCAGTGCCCACCCAGCAACTCTGGCAGGGCAGGAACACCCCTAAACAGGATGCCAAGTCATCGTAGGGCACACACACAGTCACACATTAAGGGTCACTTTGGAGACACCAATTAACCTAACGCGCATGACTTTGGACTGTGGGATTAAACCCACGCAGACATGGAGAGGACATGCAGACTCCACACAGAAAGGACCCAGGCCACTCCATCCTGGGATTGAACCCGGGACCTTCTTGCTGTGAGGCAGTGGTGCTACCCCCATGCTGTAAATATATTCTGATTATTAATAATATTTAGGGGTGCGAGAATAATATATTCTTAGATGCATCCATATTAGATGCATATGGACAGGGACGATTCGTCATGAGTTCCCAAAAGTCAAAAATCAGTTATTTAAATGTTAACGTAATGTAATGATGATGAACAAACGCAAAGCAGAACTCGGAAATGTGGAGTTCTGCCCATAAAATCTAGATATACTCTCAACACCACATGATGAATTGTCAGGTATTTAAACACTAGACTAGACTAGTCTAGCATTGGTGACCATTTAGTATGGTCGCTTTGTACTTTTACATTACAGACTGCAGTCCATCTGTTTATCTACATGCTTTTTCATCTCCTTTTCTCTGTTCTGTAATGGTCAGGACCCCAGCGCAGATCAGGTATTGTTGCAGTGACATTGACTGGTGGTGTGCTGTTGTGTGTTGTGCTATCTTGACAAGATTAGACACAGCAGTGCCGTTAGAGTTTTTAAAACCTCAGTATCACTAAAAAAGTAAATAAGTTAACAAGAAGGTGCAGTTTATAAAGTGGACAGTGAGTATATAATAGACCTGTATTATATTTTTTACTGGTTTAACACTACAGTTACGTAGAGTTTAATTTTATCTTTAAGATGCTTTTTTAAAACCGGTAAATGGTTCGAGCTGAGAACTGGAACAGACGCTCATAATGTCATGCCCTCTGCAAGTACAAAGCAAGGTGACTGAACCTACAACCAGCTGGCATGCAATCAGAGCGTGTTCACTCCATGCTGAAAATCATGGTGCTTAAGGATAATCTCTCGAGGGAGGACACAGAACGTTTAGATTAAGGATAATCTGATTGCACAATATACATACTATGTAAGTAGGTTAAGAGCAGGGCTGTGGAAGTGATCTCAGAGGTGATTGGTCAGTCATGGATTATTCTTGAGAATTATGCGGTTAATGCCACATGATGAGCGCAGTATTTGATAATGCAGTGTTAATAAGTCGGGATACCTAACTATTCTTTGGTTGGTTTCTAATTTTGCATGATTTATTTAACTGCATAAGACATCAAACGACACAAGAAACGCTGACGGCGCCATGATTGGGACTGGGACTGTGGTAGGCAGGGGTTAAGATAAAGGATTCTGGACCTGATAGTCCAGGGTTCAAATCCCACCTCTGAAAGGCTGCCACGGTTGGGGGCTTGAACAAGGGCCTTAACCCACCGTTACTTGAACTGTACGATTGTGTCAGTTGTAAGTCGCTTTGAATGAGATCGTCTGCTAAATGGCGTAAATGTAAAAGAATTGTAGAATTATGAGAGGCTTTGTTAATGCCATTCCATGCTTTATTCCAATTTCCTCCAGTCAACACCAAGTTTGTTTTTTTACAATGTTCAGATTACAGCAAAAAGTTGAAGCAAATAGATAGCCTTTTTGAAGTTACCAAAATTTTTATGGACCAAGCTATGTCGGGTTTGGCCCTCATCTCTGGTGCACTGATAACCTATTCCAATTTCCAATTATTTTAAACATATTGTATGACTGGCCAATTCTGATTTGGGCTGATTTTTTTTCTTTCCAAGAAATAAAACTAAAGAGCATACAGATATGTTTCTACTTTTCTTTTAATGGAAACTTAAAGCAGCAGCTGCTTGGTTGTGTCTGGCACTGCAGCACTGGCTTTAGCTTTTTCTAGTTCCCTATATTGAATGAGTTTCGGAGTTCTTCCTACACTGCTTAACTTCATCATGCCTACTGCAAACAGCACTCGCTTACTGTGATGAACTAGAACACTGAAGATATGACTTTAACACAAATACCACTGTAGCCGTAATCCCTCACTAATACTGCACTATCTAGGAAGAGAAGTGCACTCTTTAGTGTCCTTAGTAATAGCAATGAAGCACAACTCAGATCTAACACATCCTCACCATCAGCGTGTGTCAGCACCAGTCTGTCGCATGAACAAATGCACAGTTTTGACCTGGGACTGTGTTTATAGCAGAATTATATTGTGACTCAGTGTCAGTGAAGGCAGTGCATTTTTCAAGTGTGGCGGTGTGTTTGTGGTGTTGTTGCTGTCACGCAGAGCACACGTGTCACTACGTATGACCGGCTCAGAATCGTTTGTATAAGACTGACACTGATAACTGGCTGATTTCAGTTACTGGCCAGTCGATCAGTGCATCTTTAGTCAGAATCAGAACCACTTTATTTCAGCAAGAACATCTGCATGTGCACGCAATTAGCATAGAAATGCACTGCTGTGCCTTGTAGTGATGGCAGCTCCCAGCCGAATGAATGGCATGACATGACAATATACAGAAGAAATACACATTAACAATGACACACATGATTAAATATAAACAGACATAAGTACAGAAAAGGCAATGCAAACATTGGAGACTGACTACAGACTTTTCCATTTCATGTGTCTACTTGGCAGAGGAACACACACTGTAAATCTATGCAAAAAATGTAGGCAAAACCTTTTTTAATTTCACCAGATGTATATTACATCGTGTTCAGAGTTAAACGACATAAGGTATTTTGATTTCCTAATATAATGTATCATAATTGTGACAATCTCTGTCGTTAAAGTGAAGGAATGTTAAAAAAATGGTCATCTAACACAACATACCTGTATATAGGACGTATGTATACAATGCATTTGGAAAGTCAATTTATGTTGGGGTGTACTAAAATGACATTAGTATTCATTCAGCTTGCTATTACGCTTCGCTATGAGATTTAGCTCTGATGGCCTCATTTCTCTTGATCATCTTTGAGATGTTTCTACACCTTGACTGGAGTCCACATGTTTATTAAAACCTATTTGGAACACATCCCTGTCTATATATGGCCTCACAGCTAACAATACATATCACAGCAAATACCAAGCAAAGGGGATGACAGAACTGCAGAGCTCAGATACAGAATTGTGTGGAGACACAGATCAGGAGATGTCTAAAAATATTTCTGCTGCACTGACAGTTCCCAAGAACACAAAGGCCTCCATAATTCTTAAACGGAAGAAGTTTGGAACAACCTAGAAACTAAGTAATCAGGGGAGAAGGACATTGGTAAGAGAGGTGACCAAGAACCCAGTGGTCACTCTGAGCTGAGCTGCAATGATCCTATGTGCAGATTGGAGAACCAACACTGTAGCAGTTTTCAATTTTGACTTTATGGCAGTTTTCAACCTTGGGTTCATCAGACCAGACCATGCTGTTTTTAACAGTCTGAGAGTCCTTTAGGTGCTTTTATCCAAATGCCAAAAAGGCTTTCGTGGGTTTTCCATGTAACTTTTGACTATATGGTGCACCACTCTTGGATGGTGAAGGCTAGACATGCGCACCATTTCACAGCATGTCAGTTAAAGTCTTAAAGTTTCCTCTACGGTGGTAGAGTGACAGAAGCCCTTCTGATCTGTCTCATCTTCTTTGTTTACCAACTTATTCTTGACATAGTATGAACTTAATTTGATTGATGTAGTCCTTGATGCACCTTCTTACTCATCATGTTATATAGCGGAATGTGATTGATAAGTGTCCTTCCCGTCTGGTCTCCCAAGCATCTTTAATAATTCATCATTTCCTCTGTGTGCTTGTAGAGGCGGATCAGGTTAATTAAGATGTACCTCAACAAGGTCATTTTACCCTTAGTGAGTAAACCGCTCTCTTGTTCTTTCTTTTTCTCTCTCTTCCCTCTCTCTCTCTCCATCTCTCTGATTACGTTATTCGCTGCCCATGCTGAGCACCATTCTGTCGCCTCCGCCCTGAGTTATTGGTATTGGGCCATTTCCACCCCCTACTGCTGGAAAGAATATGTGCTGGCACATACACACCACATGATCATAGTGTGTTGCAGGGCAGCTTGCCCGTGCGTGTATGCGTGTATGTTCATATGTGTCCCCAGCACCTTGGTGACGTTAATATGCTGGATAGGTTTTGGAGTCTCACAGGATGTCCAAAATAGTCCATACGGCTTTAATTTTAAAAAACAAGACCTAAGGCAGCTGTTGGATGTTGGCGATCTGTTAATTCCAGCTAACAGTGTGTAATTAAACATTATTTGTGAGCTTCACTTTGCCCAGACTGCAAGATAGACTATTAATTGTAGGTACAAGTGGGAGCTTGCAAACTATATTTCTAAGGAGCAGCAAACCAAGTCTTGTTTAAAGTGACATAACAATGCTTTGTATGCATTTTATGATTTTGAAATAAACATGTTTTTTAATTAAGTGCAGTTTTAAGGTTGTACCATTCATTCATTCATTATCTTCTGCTTAATCCACACAGCCGGTGCCCACCTGGCAACTCTGGGTGCAAGGGCAGAAACAACCCTAGTCGGGGTGCCAATCCATCGTAGGACACACACATACACACGCATAGTCATGCACACAGTCACACACTAAGGGTCACTTTTTTAGAGACACCAATTAACCTAACACGCATTTTTTCGGGAGGAAACCGGAGTACACGGAGTAAACCCACGCAGACCAGGACATGCAGACCCCACACAGAAAGGACCCAGACCACGATACCCTGGGACTGAACCTGGGACCTTCTTGCTGTGCCCGGCTGTACCATAGATTACTTAATATGTAGCCAGACTATGCTGTTGGTCATATAAATTTCATACGAAAAAACTATAAGCGTTTTGGGTAAGGTACATTTAAATCAAAGGGCTTCAGATCACAGAGGACGCAGCGTTTCAGGAACATTAGGAAGATTGGAATGTGAACACGTAGGCACTGTGAACACATTATTTTGATGTATAGTGCTCTTGGTCCACTGGAACATAAAGACACAGAAACTGCTGGGTGCTGGATACACTGGGCTACGGGCAAATGTAATTCTGTGATCGTAATGCGTTGGGCAACTTGGGGTTTTGCGTACATAACGCCCCGGAGAGGTAGAGAAATAAAAGCTGTGTGTAAAGTTAGCGTTTTAATGCCGAAACTACTTAACAACCAACGTACATGAGAGGCTGTTTGAAGGCTCTTGTATGAAGCAAAGGAGCCACATTACATTGATTCAGTGTGAGCCCCGTGGGTGACGTGACAAACATCAATACACATGTTAATGTGGGACTTACTTTACAGACCTCATAGGATCTGGAAACAAAAGTCATTGGGAGAATAGGGTATAGGAGTTTTGCAATATTAATATTATTAATATTTCAAAATGAAATATCCCCTAATCTTTCTGAGCAGTGTAGTACTCTGGGAACTCTTACCTTTGGGACCCTGTGAACACATGGTACTGTGAAAAAGGACCTTGTGAACATAGAGTACTGTGCAAAAGTCTTAAGCCACCATTAGATTGCATATACAGTAGCATTCCTCTAGGAATGACGCAATGGCTGTATATAACTATTTCTCAGTTTTTGTGTTCGAATACAACCAGACAATGCAGGAAATTTGTATGCAGTACAGGTATTCCCCTGTTTACAAGAGGGATATCTCCCGACAAAACCATTGTACGTTGAATTTATCATAAAAATGTATCGTGACCGTGACTTTTCCACACTACATTTTCCATTGCTCATTACTCCCTAAATCACATGTAGTAGCAAACCAAATCGAGCACAGGAGGTCAAGAGGTAATTGATCAAAACACATATTTTAAACTACAGTTTGGCAAAATAATTAACATAGAGCTTATTTTAAAATAAAGTATTGAATATATCATGTAATTGTTTGAATAGTGTATTGCAAGCGATAAACAAAATGATTATTGCTTGACCACGGCATTCCCATTCACTACGTTTCTCATCACTCATCACTGCCGCCACATGACTCCCCATGTCACGCACTGCCGATTTCTAGATCAGATTGTGGAATTCAAAATTCAGAGAACGGTTAGTGGTCGATGTTTATTTACAGATTTCCTCAAAAATACTGTAAGTAAGGAAATTGTCAAAGAAGGAGCACCTGTATTAAATCAAACCAATGAAAAATACTTCTATAGGTTACAGTGGCTAGTACTTAGTGAGACCTCCCCTTAAACTTGAGCAATAGCAGCATCTGGGAGCTTCATCACAATGCTATGTTGACCCTACAGTCTACAGTCCAGAGCCAAGGGCAGGACCCAAGAAAGCACTTATATGAAAGGGGAACATTGTAAAGAAGGCTTGCTTAAACACAAACACTGGAATGCAAATCAGTGTGAATTATGGAGCGACTAATCAAATTTTGAAATGTTTGAATTGTTAAATTGTCAAACGTGTAATTGTTACAATATTGTTAAAACAACAAATCTAATGGTGACCCAAGACTTTTGTACTGTAGGCTTGGGCGCCATGGTGGCACCTCTGCCTGTGTGGAGTTTGCATAACCTTCCCATATCTGCATGGGTTTACTCTGAGCAATCCAGCAATCCTTGCTCCTGTTGTGAATGTCCACTGAAGCGATGTGACATGATAGATCAAATAAACAAATCATAAACATCCTTTGCGATGGGATAATGACTTAAAAATATATATATATAGCACCTAGTAACAGTCTCTTGTAAACGCTGGACTCTGGGAACACTGGCAACATTTGACTATGTTAAGTAGGCTTTTGGGTATATTTCCGAACATAGGGCTCTGGTGCGATTTTATATGCTAGGACCCCTTTTTAAACCCTCACACAATATTAATATTAAATCAGTTGCTGCTCTGTAATCTGAGATAGACATGTTTATTGTAAAACAGAGTAAAGTTTGACATTTACAGCATTTAGCAGATGCCCTTATACAGAGCGGCTTATAACTCATCCAGTCTTACAATTCATGCAATGGTGGCTTAAGGACCCAACTGTGGCAGCTTGGCAGAGGTGGGATTTGAACCCTGGACCATCAAATCTGCAGTCCCCTTTGACCCCTCAAGAGTTATAAGTGAATATCTAAATTGACAGCTGTCATCCCTTGTAAATTTTTGATTGCTAAACCTAAAACAAACTGCTCAGACGGTCTGTGCCATTAGCGCTCTCTTAAATCCCAATAAATGCAAGCAATTTGAATTGAACAAAATATTTGCTTTCTGTTTAAGGTTACGGTTTCTGATCTATACTGCATATTGCAGTTTGGTGTAATATTTTAAGGACAGGCGTATGTTTTTTTTTTACATATAAGCAGTGATAGCACACAACCAGAGGCTAGGTTTTTGCTAGCATGGTCTCTCCCTAAATAATGAATGGAAATGTCTCTACTCTCTTCAGTGAGAGTCCAAGAGGGTCAAACCTGCCAGGAGGTGAGCGCTACTTCTGTCCTGTGACAGCCTAATGCCATAGGGTGTTTTATTTATCAGTAACAGGGTCACGTTCAGTCCGTTTCTGAAGAGACTGGCTGCTTCTGAAAGGAACATGTTTGACCCCGACCTCCTGATTCTAATACTTGTTCCCCTGCTGAGAAGCCAGCTCAAATATAAAGCAAATCGCAAATATTTATTCTTGCACCTTTTTTTTATTTGCCCCCTAAAATTCATTCTATTTTTATTACTATTTACTAATGCCCTTTCTGCTTAAAACACTCAGTGTCAGCAGGTCTTGGGAAACATGCTGAGCTATGTAAATATAGGATATATAACAGGCTCAATCTGGCTCCAGGGAACATATCATTGTGTGTCTCCCTAAATAACTTGTATATATCGATCCTTAGATTCTCCAGTCAGACTGCCGGCATTTGAAATAGGATGAGTATGTCATATTGCCCAGACTTTAGAGAGGTCAAACAGCACTGCAAGAGTACACAAACCAGGTTTAATTAGACAGCATAGACCTGCTTATTTCATTATAACATTTAACCATAGATAAAAGGTAAATAAAGATAAAATACATTTCACTAAATGGAATTAGAGACTCAATCTCTAAAGCAGTGCTTTAGACACAAATAAAAATGACAGTTTTGTGAGTGGAAATGTCATGTTGATGACAGAGGTGAGAAGACAATGACTAGGCTCGTTCAAGCTGACAAGAAGGCCGCAATAATTCAATTAATCTTTACAGCATACCGATCGGTAAGACGTCTCTAAAAGCAAAACACACTCAGCCTTGAGACCACAACGGGAAACCAATTCCTCTCTTGTTAATCCACAGCGAGAATGTACGGGCGAAGTGAAGCAGTTGCAAATTAGAATCACATCTGATAAATGTTGATTTCTGCTATGACAGTAGGGCTGGAATTCCTTTAACACAAACTGTCACTTGTATTACTTTGGTTGTTTTCTTTGCAACCATTGTACCTCTAACATTAAACTGAAAATCTAATTCCCTATACTGCTGCTGATCATGTGCAGCTACTCTTCTAATGGTTACTCTATATTTTGTTTTCCCAGAAAAAGCTCATTTGAAAGACATTAAAAAGATATGAAGATGAGTTTTGTAAGAAATATGAAAAGACGTCCAAAAACGATGTCGCTCTACATCTAAATGCCTTTTTCACATATCTGTCATGTCATGCATCAGACACTAGGATTGGGTATTGACACCCAAAATTCAAAGAACCGGGTAGAACTCTTATCTACGGACGACCATGATTCGTGCAAAACTAAGTCAGTATTAAGGAAGCACCGGGACTGGTGATGCATGTGATCACATACGTCAAAACGTAGTTTCACTGCAACATTGGCGAAAATCAGAGCTCGAAAATGCTCAAATATTTCGCTCCACTTTTAGAGAAAATGCCAAACACAGTATTTGTGAAAATCTGATCTGCTGTAAAGGACATTTCACCTCTAATATGGCAACGCATCTGAAGCACCAGCATGAAATGCTTCAGCATTGTGCGTTTGACGAACTGCGTTAATTTAGAGAATCAATAGTGCACTTTGGAACTGAAATCTAAGTGGTCTGTCAAATAACCAAATACAGTTCAAAGCTGTGTTTAAAATACGAATTGAATCGTAAATAAAGTTAGTAAAAGCAATGTGTTTTTCATGTGTGGCTGTTTTGGTGCTGTCGCGCAGAATGCAAATGTGGATGTCTCTGAGCGTCACGGTTATATGAAACTGTTCGGCTGATTACCGTTAACAAGCTTTTGCTATTTTTTTACCTCTGATTCAGATAATATTTCTTGGCACCAATTCTGAACATGTAGTAATAAATATACTGATGGTAGTCCGTGTTGAAATAGTGTCATGAAAAAATAACTGACACATTCATGACACCGATTGTACCAAAAGCTTGTTGTATATTTAGTACATCAACTGAGCCTTATTATTGTACAGAATCTTCTAGAAGTAGTTTAAGGAGGCAGCAGTTTTATATAATGTAGTCCTGGTCCTGAGAGAGAGCTGGAGATTGTAGCCACTCGCTGACAAAGAAGGCTGAGATGGGGATATTTTGGTTTTCCGGAGTAGACTTAGATAAATTTAGAAATAGAGGGCTAAGAAAAGCATGTTGTTTTCCACCTAGTTTGATGTTTTTCACTTGGGATGCTGTTTGCTTATGAGTTATGTGGTGACAATCAAGCATCATGGCATTATCCAAATACATATCCTTGTAACAAACATTATTTTTAATAAGTAAAGTGCAGTTTTCTGCAGTTATTGTATGCCCCATGTGGATATAGTATTCATTCTTTCATTCATTGTCTTATCTACTTCTCCTAGTCAGGGTCTTGAGAGAGCCAGGACCTAGCTGGAGGCACAGGGGCGCAAGGCATCATAGGGCATGACACTTTTTATTTTGAACAAATACAGCAAATTCAGTTGTTTGGACGAGAGCCCGATCAAATTTGGCTTACAGAACAGATCTGACAGTTCGATTTTGCTTGATGAGAGCAGCCATGGCTTATTATTGGGAGATTAAGATGACAGTTTCCCAGGTAGTGCTGGGCAGTATGACTTAACAATATGACAATTTTTACATTTTACTTCAATTACAATAAATGTACGATTATTTTGTTTTGTTTTGTTTTGTTTTGTCCCCTCAGAGTTCAGTAACAAGGTTTGCACTGTAAATACATGGCAAACAAACTTTGGGGGATACCTCAAAATAAGATATCCCCGAATGTAATGTCCCTTAATTTTTGTGAGCAGTGTATTAAAGCTGGGACTTTTTTTGTTCTAATGAAAAAGTGAATATTGTTGTGATTTTTAAATTACACGAGAAGGAAGCGCACACTAATTAACTATGAATGGTTAATTTTTTTATGTTTCCATCACATCACTGTTTTCAACTGGAGCACCACTGCTTCACAGCAAGAAGGTCCGGGTTCAATCCAAGGGTGGATTGAACCTGGGCCCTTTCTGTGTCGAGTCTGTATGTCCTCCTTGGATCTGCATGGGTTTACTCCAGTTTCTTCCCACAGTCCAAGACATGTGTAATAGTTTCATTGGTGTTTCTAAAGTGTGATTTTGTTTGTTACTGTGTGTATGCCCTATTTGACGTCCCGTCTAGGGTTGTTCTTGCCCTTGCGCCCACAGTTGACGGGTGGGCACCGGCTGGCCCGTGACCCCGTGTGGATTAGGCGGAAGATAACGAATGGATGGATGTCTGGATGGATGTTTTAAACAATTCCACGTGAACGAAAAAAAAATGTCAATCTCGCCATGTGAGCTGTAACAAGGTGTTTAAACCCTCTGAACTTCACCGTACCTATGGGACATATCTTTTGCATTACAGTAGGAAATGGCGTCCATTATTTATTTCCATGCTCTTGATGGAGGTTTGTAGAGTTTGTAAGTGCTTGTGTTATTGCTAGCTGCATTTTAGAGCAACTTGTTGTCAGTCTCTGTCTCTGTCTTTTTTTATTCATTCACTGTTCATATTTAGCAGTCTTAACATAAATGCGCTCTAGATGTTGAAGAGCTTGGTCTGAAACATTTTTTGCCGTGCTTACATCTGACGTCTTTTTGTTCTGCATTATCTTCTCTATCAACACATGTTCTTTCCGCTTGAGTTTACCATCTTGCTTCCATGGTACTAACTGAGTGAAGAGACGTGATTATACACAGGGTAGTGCTCTTAATGGGGGAACACATATAAGATTTATTAGACTTATCAAGAATTAAATAAAATCGTAATAAGGTGTTCATTTCTTGTAATCATGTGGCAAGATTTAAGGTTCGGAATGACATTTTTGATTGATTTTCAATCAAATGTCCAGCCACTTTACTCCATAGTGTTCAGCTTTGTCTAAATTGTCGAAATACATGAAGATTCCCTACCATGCTTGGGAGTTAGAGCAATTGGCTCTGCTTTCTTGTTGAGTACCACAACGAAGCAATGGTGGCTAAGCAGGCTACTGGAATGTTGACTAGAAGTATGAGGGCAGAGCTGCCACTTTTATTCCCTAAAGCAAGAACTAAAACCATAACTCGATTGAATCATATTCGTATCATTGGCAAGATTCTGAAATGTCTACTATGACTATATGACTATAAAGCACTCCTGTAAATCATTTGGCTAAGGGCGTCTTCTAAAGGCAAGTAACTGAATTATAAGCATGGACTAATGGAAAACATCTGCTGTTTCATACAAATGTAGCACCGAAGTTTGTTTAGCTGTCTGGCTTTATATGGCTTTGTAGGAAGCACAAATTGGTCTTCGCCTACCTGGTTTGGAGGGCACTGCTTTATAGAGGAGAGGCTGGTGGAAAATAGCAGTACCTAAATTAGGACAAAAGCAGAATAACTCACTAAACTCACTGTCCCTGCGTCTGGAATATTATTGCAGTTTATTACCTACTTTCTCCGGTTGTGGTGGTTGTTAAGTCTGGAGTGTGACATACTTTCCTGTCCACTCTGCCCACCTATGATACAGTATGTCTATTAGGAAGAGTAAGTACATTCTCCAGACTGCAACACAGAACACTCTGAGACAACCCTGTGTTTGCAAAATTAGTCACCCATCTAGGAGAAATGACCAGTCCTTTGGACAGCCTTCAAAAATAGTCCACTATTTCTACCAAGTCCAGATCATAACCAAGCAGAAACTGGGTTTCTTTTTTGCTAAACAATAATGCTCCCTGTACATAATAAGCAGAAACTTTGAGTTCCCATCACGCTGCTTGGTGTCTATATGCTTGGAGGGAATCATCTAAATAAAAATGTACTGCAGCCAGAACCTTGTTAGCAGTCGTGTTTACATACAGACTGAATATTTTTTTTGCAGTGGGTGTTGTGTTTCATAGTCTGTGTGTGTTGATAGTATTCTGGCTGTTTGGTCATTATTTTTGTCAGTCTGTGATGTGTCATTGTTATAACTGTACCTCTGGCCAAGGCCATCAATTACATGACTTTTTATTTACTGCTTTCATGATCACTTATTGTTATTCTTAACTGATTTTTTTTATGATCATTGCGTGGATGATCCTTAAATAAGGTGTGACTTAGAGTCAGGTCAGAATAATAGCTGTATTTATATTGTCAAGTTGATTTTTTAAACCGTTTTGCAAATTACTAAGCAGTTATATTTACCAGAATTGTAAATATGAAGTACTTGACAGACCATTGCAATCCATTAAAAAACAAATACATTTTTGAAGAGATTTTAATCCATGGTGGAATTGGTTTTTGCAGCCGTGTAACTCGTACTGCGGATCACCTAATTTTGTAAGTCTTTGAATCCCATCATATTTCACAGTTTTGGAAGGAAATATATCAGGTAGAACATTATTGCCTTTGTTACTTCTATCCATCATTTAGAGGGGGAGGAGAACAGGAAAGAATCCATGACACTATTGTTTGCGATGAGGAGTGTATCTGTGTCTCTAGGGTGGGCATGAAAGGGACTTGCAAATAGTGTTCTTAGGCTGAGGAAAAACAACAACATTGGAGACATGACTTTTATGAGCATAGAACTGCAGCAGACAGAATGTGCTTTGTAGCACGATTTCATGATCTCCTTGTTCTGCCAGCTTATACATATTAGGCAACACATAACATGTTGCCAGATTGTAAATGATTAATCAGCGTACAGGTATGCACTGTTTTAACAACCACGTAATTGAAGTGGCCATTGACCAGACATTACCGTAGTCTGTTAATGCTAATGTAATGTAAATATACACTGTATTTTCATGAGATATCTGCATGCAAAGATTAGGTAAATCATAGCTTCATAGCTTTGAAAACCTTTAAGTGGAACGCCACCATCTACACAGTATCCAAAGTCTAACTGAAACTGTTCACTCCCTCCAGGAAATAAACAATACTAAGTGTAACTGTTGCTCATATGGTAGGAAAAATTTTTTTTTTATATTTTATATA